>APFE031381747.1:0-11991 GCA_000404065.3 Pinus taeda | reverse complement strand
GAATATAATAAAGAGAAGAATATATAAAACCATAATACTATGAAAATAATTCGATTTAAACAAAGGTGAAACATAATATTATGATAAACACATATTTAATTAAATTTGGAATTTTTTATTACAAGGACATCAGTAGAATTGAGTATTTTGGTTATTTTGAAATTCTAGATCTACTATTTAATTCTAAATTTAATGAAATATGTGTGAAAGGAGATATTGTATAAATAAGAGGGCATTGTCAGCAAATTAGGAAGGGAGAAGGCAGTGACCGCCTCTGCAACTTATGAACTTATCAAATTAAAAACAATGAAGAAATGGGAAGCGACAGAGGAATATTTGGGGCATAAAAGGAGGAAAGGTATTGTAGAAAAGGGGAGACATTCTTTTATATAGAGAGAGGTAGAGGAGGAACTTACAAGAGAAAGACACAGAATAATTGAGTAGTTGTTCTTGAGGCTTTTGGGCACAGGGGCCAAAATACTTCGAACCTGAAGTATTTTGGAGCTGGGTACTGAGACTGTACCTAGTTTGGCTGGGAGGTTTTTGGTCTTTTGGTAACGGGAGAGGGAACTGGAGCAAATAAGAAGCATCTTCAGCAAGGTAGGTACTCAACATCAAATTGATAAATTCTGATATTTTAAATAGTTATATCGTATTAAAAATTTCAGATTTAAGACTTTACATCTGGTATCAGAGGGCGTTCAAACCCTTTCGACCTTATAGGCCCTACGCATCATGTAATTTCTTGTTGAACTGTTGCTTGAAAATTTTATCAATTAAATAATTTAGGGTTACATGCTGTGGTTGAATTCTATGTATTCACGAAATTAAACTATGAGTGAATGCGGGAATGAATTTCTTAGGCCTTATCAATCTATATTTCTAATAGTCTCTGTGCTGGTGATAATATCTCGGTTGTCTTAATATCTTGCAAATTTACTGGGTAAATAATCAGTTTGGTTAATGGTAAATAATTAGTTTTGGTTAATATAATTGAATAGCTACGTATGTCTGATATTGCTGACTCTCTGTGTACTTTCTTGCTGCAAACACTAATATTGCCGACTCTCTGTGTACTTTCTTGTTGCACACACTAATATTGCCGACTCTCTGTGTACTTTCTTGCTACAAAGACTGATGTCGAGATCATCTCAATTCATTACCTTTAAGCGTATCTTAAAGGACTTGAATAGAACTCTATTCTCACTAAAATTGAGTCTTGAAGGTCAAGTGAATGTTAAAATTGATTTCTGTCCTATTCACTAGCCATATTAATTAGGTCAGTTGACCTTGGAAGTGCTATATACGCCAAGGATTCCCTCCCTTTTGCCCCTCAAATATGTGAGGAGCAAACCCCGTGAATGTGTGATTGGAGTCTCAATATATTTAATCTTTTTGTCCTACTGTCTTGGTTGTAAGAACCGCAACAGTGGTTGGATTATAAGTTATACTTAAAAATCAAAATTTCAAAGACACATCCTAGAAAGTAGCCGCCAATTGTGGGATTGATGACAAAAGTAAGGATATGTTTAATGGATTGCGCGTGTTATGCTAAGGATTCTCTCATCTCATCGAATTTTTGGACCACAATTTCACGATATATAAACTATGAGAGGCAAAGAACCGCGATGATTTCTTATTGTTTGGGTTGTTTGGAAACAAATCCACCATTACCCAAATTGTGTTTCAACTTCATATTGGAGCACCCATGATAAAACTGTGAAGATTATTAGACACGTTTTGCGTATGCCCTCATGGGCTCCTTCCTTGTGACTTGACGCTCGGTCTTGGTCAAAGCGCTAGACCTGTGTCGAAAAGGCACAGTACGGTGGAGACGTGAAGGCATATGGCTCCTGCGGGAGTTTGAATTACGTGATTGTTTGGAGGTGTGATGGCCACATGGTACATGGGCTTGGTTCCTTATTCGAATGACAACAAATGAAGCACAAGCACCGAGTCCACCAATTGACAACAGCAGTCACAGAAAGCAGTGCACAACAAAGCACCAATGAGGAACCACAGGAGGTCATAAAGTATGTACAACGCGTCACCAAGTGTAGCCCAAAGGCATCGAGAAGAGGAACCAACAAAAGCCCGCACAATGAGAAATAATGAGAAGGTAAGGTATGAGCCGCGCGATGAGAAATATTGAGAAGGTAATGTCTAGTAGAGGTTTTCAGGTAGTAGGAAATATCTTTAAACTTACATAGAATATAATATTAAAAAAAAAAATATTTGCTTCTCTACTTGTTTGCTAGCCAGAATGTTGAAACGGTTAAAACACCAAAGCACATGGCACATCCTTTGTGACTTACGGATTTGCTGTGAATTATGGTGTAACACGTGGGTGCATGGACAAGTACCAAGAAGAGCGGTTGAAAACTTTGCTTTTCTACTAAGAAGCCATGAAATTGTTTAAGAATTGATTCCTTAAACATTACCATGTCAACATGTTTTTATTTTTTTTATTTTATACACCCGGTATTGATATAAAACCTCGATGAAAAGGCCATTTTGCTATTGGGGCCCTAGGATACATCATAAAAGCTCTATGCTATTTTTTTTTTAATTTTTTTAATTTTTTAATTTTAAATTAATAATATGCTTCTACGAAAAGCATAGAATTCGTTTTCCTAACAATAACAATATCCACGTTGGGATGAGACTGCCCATGCATGCCTACATGGAAATTTAATGTAGATTATAGGTATTAAGTAAAATATAATATTAAATTAAAATATATACTTTATACGTAGGGTAAAAGTAAGAGTAATTTTCAAGGTCGAACTTTAATCCACCAGTCAAACTTGATATATGAAACGTTGTTTGTGTGGACACATTCACCCTGAATTAAATATGGTATTTATTGATTGCAGCCTGAATTAAATATGCAATACATACTTATGATACAGGCATGGGTTTCATAGTGACTGTGACTGCTACATTTATAGCAGAAATTCCACTATTACCTAGATCAATTGCAATGTATAGACCACTGACCTGCATTTTATGTACAATTTGACTATTGATCTGAGTTTACCCTTGAGTTTGACCACCAACCTACATTTATCGTATGGTAGACTGCTGATCTGTATCTCTTCTAGATTTTAATCATGACATGTCTATGGTAAATTTCCCAGCTAAAGGTCAGACTGATATGGAATCAGGACAATAACCAAACACTTTTGGTGTGCATCATATGTTTTGATGCTTCTGAGTTCTAACTTCTTTGATTTTTTTTTAATGGTAGAAGTTCCTTGTCAAATACTTAGTATGTAGTTAATACAATCTATTTTGGCCTGTTATCCATGTTCCTGCTTACGGGTGATTCTGCCAAATAATCTAAATATAAAAAGAAATGCTCAAATTTCAAATTAAAAATATATATTGATGTATAGCATGTAAATACAAATAATTAGACACAAAATATGTAAATTTGTTGATATATATTGCACCCAAGGGTGCAAATAGGGAAGATTCAGTGAGATACATCAAGTATAGGAAACTCGAATAAACTTCCTTTGAAGAAGTGCCAATTACTAACCAATTATAAAAAGGGTATGTGACCACTAGTCCTGACTTACCGGGTATATTAAATCTTCTGCCAGTGCGTATGGAAGCAAAGACACCAGGAGAGGTACACCATTGCTGTTTAGACAACAACAGAAAATGTTATTTTTACATTTAATGGATCAGGGTATGGAATGAGTTCGAGTCATGATAAGCAACCTTGTCCGGTGGAGAAATATAACATTACAAACAATTGTAGAAGTGGCATATCTCAAATTTTGTATGTAATGTAACTCCTATTCCGCATAATGAATGTAGACCTTGCAAAATAGATGTGTATAAGAATTGAACGAATTTCAATAGAAATAAATGATTTAATGATCATATCAAATAGGTCAGATATCAATTCCAAAAATGACAGAAACAGTTAGAGGGTTTCGTTGAACAATGCCATGTGGGTTGCTTCTTGCTAGATTTAATTAGAACATGGCATTTTCATTATATCACTATCACGTCAGATTAGTTGGCATGGTATTCTTTTCTTTTAACTACAATAAAAGAGAAATATGAAATTTATAATTAACTATATATTATAAAGGAGTATGGATGAAATAAATTAAAATATACAAATGAAAAATTGGAGTTTATGTAATTAGTAAATTTAAATTATTCTTTATAGATATTATTTCTTATTCCTTTAAAATAGGCCAAATTAATTATTTAGATGATGATTTTATAAATAATCTTTATAAAGTTGATTACATAAATTATGTTAATAAATTAACGTCTTAATATCCTATACATCCTTTATTTCTATGCTGGTTCTGGTTACTTCAACACTCTCTCCAGATTCTGGCTTCATATGAGCACTCTGCTGGGTGATATCAGCCTCTATTTCTGTGTTAGTCCTCACTGATTTACCCCTCTTCAAATTCTCCATTCATAAGACCAGTCTGCCTAGTATAATCACACTCCATATCCATGCTAATGACAACAGCTTCACCATTCTTTTGAAATTCTAAGTTGAATGTTCAGTTTGCTTTGCGCACCTATCCACTATCTTCATGTTAAACTGAGCAATTTGCATTGCTTGCTGATAAGCATCAGTCACAATTTTTTTTATAGGAAAAGTAAGGTCATTAAGTTTCTGAGGATAGGTGGCTTCTGGTGTAAATTAAGCTGATCTCTCAATCTTTTTCAGGTTTGTCTACCATGGATAAGTCTTGTCAATACCTCCATCCTCTGCTGCCATACCCATTTTGACTATCTGCATAATGTGTCTACAAGTATCAAATGCACTTTCCCACACATTCAATACTAATTCATTAGACTGCTGTTTAAGTTGAGGCTTCTAATCTGTGTCAATCTGTGAAGGGCCCAATAAAAGAAGAATGAGAAATGCTTTCCCTCATTTTACATTTAGACTTGATTTCGAAACTAAAGACATTGCAGAACTAAAATTTATTTCCCAACAGAGTTCTACTATACACATTGGCTATTTACTGTTCAAATTATTAAGACTTGTAATAACTCACCTTTTGGAAAGGGAAAGGTTCTATCGAATTATAATTTTTTTTTTTTTAGTCTGAGTTTTCACTACATCACTTTCACTCAAATTAGCAATGACAGATTTGTCAAATTTCTTTGATTCTGCCAATTACAAAACCTTCAGATCCTCAACATTTTGGAGCATAATAATATCAGTACCAAGTGTTTTCAGAATTAGTGATCCGATATTATGATAGTGAGTGGCTTGTTCACATATCTTTTCAGCTTGTAAGTGGCAAAAAAAAAAAAAAAAAAACCTACAATGTCTGCCTTGCCACTTCTTCACAACCTATGGAATTAGAAGTACATGTTATTACACAGAATGCACTTCCAATAGACGAATGCTTTTCAAATAATGATTTTTAATTATGGTGAAGCATGACCATCTCCTTATACTCCATGCCCTTGAATTGCATATAATGTTGTTCTTTATGCACAATTAGCTTTACTTGACTCAATAATGTCTTTATTGTTTAACACAGTAGCCAGTGAAGTTGTCTTGAGGGAAACAAAAGCAGTAGGACCACCATCATGTAGTCTTGAACTATCCTCTGGTTCTTGAACTTCAGAGGCCATAAATCAACTTGTTGCACTGCCCGTGTAAATTATCTCAACTTTCTCCATAGAAGCTAATTTATCAATATATGTATGTGCCATATTTTCACTAGTCTGTGGTACCGTAGAAGATGACTCCTCTTCTCTCTGACTCAATCTTGCTGGTGACAGCTTTATAACACTTACCTGAGCATGTTCAGGAGTGTTTTCTTCCAAACAAACTCATTATCATTCTCCATTTCCACATCTGTGACTGCAAACTCCTCTTCCATGACATTTTTGAATCTTTCAACAACGCATTAATTTCATTTTGCCTGTTAAATTGAATTTTGGTCAGAGATTTTCATTTAGTAAGCACGTGAGCAGTCTGAAATTTTCTAAAAACCCATCGAGAATTGACTATTGTTTGTTCATTGTCATTTCCTAATGATTGTAATCCATCCAGGTAACTCCACTTTAAACCCTTGATTAAATTCATGCTTAGGAGAATTCTCATTAATGTAAACCAGAGGTTTTGAAACCTCTTGCAATCCAACCTTGTGATGTCTAGTTCAGCAATCTCCATGGCATGCATCTCTGGAATAGATTGACAACTTTCATCCAAAAATGAGCTGAAAATTCCTTGCATTTGAACTCTCTAACTCTCTGACTCAAGCATGTTGATAACACCTGTAAATTCTACCATGCTTTGGATTTATCATTTCTCTGATTATCGAACAGGCATTTCTCCCATTTCCTCCACAGAAACTTCTCAAAGTTTCACTAAAGTTTTTATTTATTTATTTATTATTAGACATACAATGACAATCTTTGCAAATGCACTGTTGTGGAAACTTCATCCAGGGCATATATAACATGCATTCTTACATCATTTTGACTGGTTTCATCCAGTGACAAATATAAACTATTGTCTCTGCCACCAACACAATGTTTTTCACAATGCTTTTGCAGGGTGAGAAATGTAAAACTCTTGTTTTTTTTCACCAAAGCAGCATTTTTCTATAATGCCCCTATGATATGCTTCACTGCATTATCGATTGCAATTGCACTGACTATTGACATTAATGTCCATTTGATTTTGCACATCCAAAAACAGCATAAAATTGGACTCTGAACAAACTGCCTCAGTTACTGCATTCTTACTGTGAACAAAGCACCAAAGGAATGGCACACTCCTTCACAGACTCTTCACCATCATCTGGGAACACACTACCTAGCGAGAGCTCACATGCTTCAGTTGTAATGAAACAGATTCAACACAAATCTTTGAAGTCTTGACCTTGAATTTTTCTTTCTCAATCTCTTCTTCATCATTGTCAGCAACTTCTCTCGTCACGCATGGCACATCTGACCCTACTACTGTTGCTTCCTTGATGTCCTATCCAAGATTTTCAATGACGTAGTTTTCCCCCACATTGTGTGCTCGGATTCCTTACAGTAAAATGGCCCAAGCAAAGTCACAATGGATTACTCTGCATCACCTACAAGGGTATTAAGTGTTAAATAAACTGTTTTAATAATTAACTCTTAACTCAATGCCATTTTCAAGATATAGGAATAGCCATTCCTCCAGAAATATTTTTATCAGTAATTACAATATATATATATATATATATTTCAAATCATATTGCTTAAATACTTTCCAGGTCATTAAGAAAATATTTAAAGGTTGTTGTCTATTTTAGAACAGGTAAAATACGATTTGAACAAATGTTTTTAGAGAGGTTAGAACATAACCAAAACATATATGTGCCGAAAATTTGGGCATATCCAACCTTTTGACCAAACCATCCAACTAAGCTTTATCCAAGTCACGTATTGTTACCAAGATTCGCATGATAAATATGTGCCGAGGAAAGGCATGCCCAAGTAAGCTCAAAGTTCAAGTTATCTGTTCAACTGGGCATATCAAACCTGAACTCTAATCCCTGTTAACTATGCAACTTCAAGTGGCAATGAAAACCAATTTTACAATTACTTGAATCTGAAATTATGATGCATTGCTGAGTACACGACTTCAGTTGTCGTCCATCTTATGATGTTGTTTCAAATGATCTGCAGCCTACATTTATTTAACATTGTTAGGATATAAATACCAATATGAAGCTTGCTATAAAATCTAAATCATGAATTATGTTATGAATTAAGATATCTATAAATTTGTTTCATTGATGCATATCGATGTGATTAATGAGATAGAAATAAAAGAATGATTACATGTTAATATGAAAACTAATAACTTGAATTGGATATGGCCAAGTATGTTATATTGTAGATAACATGTATGAATTATATAGAAATTGTTTATTTTGAATATATTAATGCATATGTTATAATCTATGGACAAGTGTTTACGTTGCAGATAACATCGTTACCAAAATGACCAGATGATGACAAAAGCTTCAAGAACAATTGAGGCTCAATAAGATTCCATGATAAAGTGATAACCCTGGTCCTACTGGGAGGGGTGGAGGTATTACCCACTGCTTATCCTCTAAAGCCTGGAGTCATGGTAGGACTATGCGAGTCACGTTCCCCTAGATGTGTGATGATGATTGCCAGATGCCTATTGAGAAATTAAGTTGATATAGTCGACGCAGATCAGTATAGCAGAAGCCATGACATACTCCAGTAGAGGAAGGATAGGATGGGGGTAGAAGAGATTAGGAAGGATAGGATGATTTTAGAATAGCTTGGGAACCCGGCTAGGACAAGACATGTATATTAAAGTTGTAAAAACGATAAGTTTTCAAAACATTAATTTTAAAGTGTCCCCACATTAAACAAAAATCCAATTATGGAACATAATCCTTACATAATTGTACTTATCACTAAATAATTACTAATATACTTTATATACCCTAACTTCGGGATGAAGTTTTCTAAAAGAGGGGTGTATGTAAGGACCCATCTTGAATTAATGGGGACATAGAGATATTAGCATGCACACGAGACATGAATATGATAGCTACCTGTGCATGCATCGCCTGCACTGCGCTAGTATATATATTAGTTAATATTGAAAAAACGTCCGTATTTAGGGTAATGAATTAACTATTGAAAAGAAAACCAAACTTATAATAATATAGTAGGGCATTTGATATACGTACCACCACCATAATACATATATATAATTCTACTATATAAAATTAAAGATAAATGCAATATAGTGAACTCACAACAAAGGAAGTATGTACCCTACTACATACAAAGGAACTATACACAAGTATTATGTACAAAAGAGTTATAATATACATATTATTCTACAAAAAGAATATTTCTATAATCAAAGGAAAATATATATCTATTATATATTATATAATATATATATATATATTATATAAAGAGAAGAATATATAAAACCATAATACTATGAAAATAATTCGATTTAAACAAAAGTGAAACATAATATTATGATAAAGGAGATATTGTATAAATAAGAGGGCATAGTTAGCAAACTGGGAAGGGAGAAGGCGGTGATTGCTTCTGCAACTTATGAACTTATCAAATTAAAACAATGAAGAAATGGGAAGCGGTGGAGGAATCTTTGGGGCATAAAAGGAGGAAAGGTACTGTAGAAAGGGGGAGACATTCTTTTATACAGAGAGAGGTAGAGGAGGAACTTACAAGAGAAAGACACAAAATAATTGAGTAGAGAATAATTGAGCAGTTGTTCTTGAGGTTTTTGGGCACGGGGGCCAAAAATACTTCGAATCTGAAGTATTTTGGAGCTGGGTACTGAGACTGTACCTAGTTTGGCGGGGAGGTTTTTGGTCTTTTGGTAATAGGAGCGGGAATTGGAGCAAATCAGAAGCATCTTTATCCAGGTAGGTACTCAACATCAAATTGAAAAATTATGATATTTTAAATAGTTATAATGTGTTAAAAATTTCAGATTTAAGGCTTTACAAAATGGTCCAACAATGACAACAGGATGCAGTGGTGCAGGTGGTAATTGAGTTTTACGGTCAAAAATCTGGCAAGCATGACAACTTTTGACAACAGTAATGCAATCGTTAAATATGGTAGGCCAAAAGTAACCAGCACGGAGAATTTTCTGTGCAATAGCATAACCAAATAAATGTCCACCACAAGCACCAGAATGGCAATCATTTAGAACTTTCTTGGCTTCCTCATGTGTGAGGCACCTACGAAAAATCATATCAATACCGCGACGGTAAAGGGTGTCACCAATGATCAGATAATCTTTGGCTTGACATCGAATATGTCGCTGTTGCAAGCGAGAGGTATCAGACTGAAAAGTTTGGGTTTGGAGATAGATCAATATATCTCCTTACCAAGGGTTAGATGATGAGATCAGAAACAAATACTCATTTGGAATTGATGGTTCCATTGTTGAGTCGATGGCGGTAGAGGGAAGGTCGCAAAGAAGCTCGACAAAAACTAGAGCTTTCTTTGACTTGGATTTGGTGAATTCCAAATCGAATTCTTGCAGGATGACGATCCATTTTGAATATTTGCCCCCCAGTAATTGACGTGACAAGATATATGTCATAGGGTTGCAATCCAAAATGCAGTGGTCTTTCGGAGCAGGATATAATGGCGAAATCTCTGTACAGTTTGAATGGCAGCCAAAGCTAGCTTCTCCACATAAGAATACTTAACTTCCGTATCATTGAGCTTATGACTCAAATAATAGATCGGATGTTCAATCCCATCTTCTTCTTGGACTAAAACCATACCAACGGTTGTATCTATTGTGGCGAGATACAGTAAATAGTCGTTCTGATAATTAGGGGAATACATTAATGATGCTCGGATCAGGGTATCTTTGAGAGCATCAAAGGAAGCTTGCGCAACTTGGTTCCAATGGAAGGGAATGCCCTTTTTCAAAAGACGAGTAAATCCTTTAGCCATTTCGGCATAGTTGGGAATGAATCTCCTTAGAAAGTTAGCCTTCCCTTGGAGTCTCTGTAACTGAAGTAAATTGGAAGGTGGAGGTAGATCAAGAATTGCCCTAACCTTCAAGGGGTCGAGTCAAATTCCTTCTGTGGACACTACGAAACCAAGCAAATGACCAAAACCAACACAAAACACACATTTATGTGGATTGAGTCGAATTTTGTAGTGTTGGCACTGTAAAAAGATGGCTCTCAAATGTTGCGGCTGATCAACCCGTTTCCGTGAATGACCAGGTAAGTCATCTAGATAGGGTTGAATGATGTGTTTGATGTCGTGGAAGGCATAATTCATTGCCCTCTGAAAAGTTGCCCCAACATTCTTTAAACCAAAAGGGAGTTTCCTATATGTGAATGTGCCCCAGGGACAAATAAAGGCAGGGAGTTTTAGATTGGTCTTCTGGGTGGATATTGATCTGATTATAGCCGGAAAAGTCATCCATAATTGAAAATATTTCACATCCGACACATTCATCAATTATCTGGTTGATAAAGGGAGTGGGATAGTTGTATTTTGGACAAGCATGACTAACATCCCTATAATCAACACACACTCGTATTGTTCCTTGTTTCTTCATGACAGGGACAATATTGGAAACCCAATTCGTAAGAGGAACGAGGTATATGAAACTAGCATGCAAAAGTTTTTCAACTTCTGCTTTTATGGCAGCAACCTGAAACTAGCATGCAAAAGTTTTTCAACTTCTGCTTTTATGGCTACAGCCTTCTTCGGATGACCAGGACAAAGGCATTATCGTATCGCCTTGACATTAGGATACATTTTAATCTCGTTTTCAACTATACTAGAATCAATACCTGGCATTTCTTCATATGACCAAGCAAATATATCGCGGAATTCACCAAAAACAACATGGTAAGTTTCAAGTTCCGATGGAGAACAAGATTTGCCAACATGGATGTTTTCTACAATTCCAGGGTTGGTTGAAATATCGATAGAAATGGTTTCTTCGATATTCGATAAGTTTCATTCGGAATCGACTGTGTCTATAAATACAAAATTTGAAGGGAAATCAACGATTGAAGGGAGATTTAGTTCATTTGGAATATCTTCTATGTGATCTGGAAGATGGGATCGATGATGATAATATGCCCATGGTTCTTCTGTCATCATTGATTGGATCATTGGATGATTCCTTCATCAGTAGAAAATGTATGTGAAAAAAGATCAGAGGAAGTACCATATTCTAACAAACGATCAACCCATACAATCGGTGATGATGGATTCGGATTTGTTGCGCAAGCCAAAAAGATTGATTGCTATGCGAGCTCAATTGGGCTTAGCGGCATGGTTTCATTATGCATATCAACTGCGGAATTATTGGAAATCTTCCATGAGTTAGAGGGAGTGGAAGATCATGTTACAGGTCTCAACTTTTCCAACTTCTGCCGTTTGTGATGGTGATGGTAGTGAAAAGGTGCCCATTAGGGAAGAATCTTT
>APFE031381743.1:27075-58718 GCA_000404065.3 Pinus taeda | reverse complement strand
TAGGCCTTACTCAATACCATGGACTAAAACCACTTAGGACCAATACCTTAGACTAAATACCTAGGATCAACACATCAGACCAGATACCTTGGACCAATACCATGGATCAAAATACCATGGACCACATACCATGGGCCTTTCCTTCCATGAAAGTGCATGTGTATGCTATATGCACCTTTTGTTCTGCGAACTTGCATGTACACGCGGCTTGGTCAATGGGGAAATTGCGTACATTTTTGTTTATTCATTATGTGAGTCTGAAATGTGATCTATCATCTGAGTGAGTTGCCATCAAGGACAGCACTTGTTCCATAGTACCAAATCTGTGTCATAATGTCAACATATCGGGCGCTGAATAAGATCATTGTCCATGATAAGTACCTGATCCCACAGAATGATGACCTCCTGGACCAATTGAAGGGGCGAAAATATTTTAGCAAGATCAATTTTAAGTTAGGATATCACCAGGTACCAATCGAACCCTTTGATGTGTGGAAGACTACCTTCAAAGCCAAGGAGGGCCTTTTCGAATTGTTGGTTATGCCTTTCGAATTGATGAATTTATTACAACCTTCATGAGGCTAATGGATGACATCTTACTGCCATTCGCCAACTCATTTGTAGTGATATACTTGGATGACATCTTGATCTTCAATCAGAGTTGGGAAGATCACCTCCACCACATCCAACAGGTTCTCCAAACACTGCGGCAACACAAGTTATGTGACAATTTGGAGAAATGCACCTTTCGCATGACCCAGGTTCAGTATCTAGGATACATTATTGATGAACAGGGAGTGCATGTGGATGAAGCCAAGATCCAAGTCATTTGGCATTGGCCATTTCCAACTACTCTGGAAGAGCTCTGCAGCTTTCTAGGTATTTCCAACTTCTACCGCAGGTTCATGTTGGGATTTTCTCATATCACTTGGCCCTTGAGTCGAGATTGCTTCTGCTCGACATGAGTGCTCGCATTATCAAACTTAAAACAACCATTTGAGGTCGAGACAGATGCCTCTGACTATGCTATTGGGGAAGTCCTTACTCAACACGGGCATCCAGTGGTATATCACAGTGAGACGCTTTCAGACACAACCCAGAAGTATCCCATTTAAGAAAAAGAGATGTATTCCATTGTGCAGGCTTGTCAAAAATGGAAGCATTACATTTTGGGGAAGGAAACAGTCACCCACACAAACCACCGACCCCTGCAGTTAATATAGACCCAAGGGAAATTTCAGAATGATTGACATCGGAAGTGGTCCACGTACCTGCAATAGTTCCATTTGAATATCAAATATAAGAAGGGAAACACCAATAATGTTGTAGATTGCGTTAGTTGACCACCGATCATGGCGTTAACCACCGGGCTCAACTATTGTGGGCACAAGACTTCTAATTTGACACTTTTCTATAAGAGTGACCCAGAATTTGGCCACACATACTAGACACTCCATGATGCCCTGCTATGCCACCTGGGTCACGTTTGTGTTGCTTCAAGTGAGCGTGCCAAGATGATTTTGGAAGCACACTACAGTCAGGCTGCTATGAATCTCGGGGTTGCAAAGATAGTGGCAATACTGCAGAATTATTTCTATTGGTCGAATCTTTGACATGATGTCGGGAAGTACATCAAATCATGCACTTCCTGCGCCATTTCCAAAACGACCATCAAGAAGCAAGGCCTCTATACCCCGCTGCCTACCCCTAGTCAACCTTGGGAATCCATCTCCATGGATTACATGTCAGGCCTTCCTTCCACTAATCATGGAAACAAAGTTGCTTTTGTGGTCGTCAATAGGTTCTCGAAGATGGTCATTATGGTGGTCTGCCAGAAGAATATCACAACAAAAGCCACTACTAAACTCTTCTTTGAATGAGTGTGGGTACACTTTGGGATCCCATAGTTTATCATCTCATATTGGGACAGCAGGTTCCTCAGTGCATTTTGGTCAAGTCTTTGGTCGATGCTCGACACCAAACTCACTAAGTCCACAGCCTTCCATCCTCAAACTGATGGTCAGACAGAGTTGTCAACAGGATTATCGTACACATTATACACATGTACAACTCAAAGCATCCACACACATGGCACAATAACCTCCCCTATGTTCAACATAACTACAACCAAGCTCTCTATAGCTCGACGGGCCACAACCCTTTTCAGGTGGGCTTGGGATTCTAGCCACTATGTCCCATTGATGTGGCCATGCCATTTGCAGCTACTCACATAGATTTGGCTCATGCCCAATCTGAAAAAGATAAGGAAAACAACTTCATTGAGCACATCTTACATATTCGCTATTAGGTCCATGACATTCTAGAGAAATCAAATTCCAAGTACAAGAAGTGACATGATCAACATCGGGTGCCACACAAGTTTCAGGTGGGTGATAAACTCTAGTTGCATTTGCAAAAGGAACGCCTTACCGGAGCCTATCAGAAACTCAGAGCACTCCGATATGGTCCTTAAATCATTACCAAGGCTATGGAAGACATTGCATTTGACCTCAGCATTCCCCCATTCCTTGGCCTGCACCCAATGTTGAATGTGGACCGCCTTCGGCCATATTTTTCACCATTACTAGACACATCCGACATTACAAAACAACTCACACCCACAGAGTTAAATCCATATTGCATGGAACAAGCTGCAACTGATCAGATCATGGAAACACAGATCAACCACACTTGCCAGCAGAGTATCCAATTGTATCAATTTTTCAAAGCAGGCCAACTCCTTCACCAGGGCAAGTGGCTCACCAGGGACCAAGTTCAGTAGAAGCTTCCTCATCTCATGGGGGAACTCAACGCAATGGGGACCATTTCTTCCTAAGGGGGGAGGAATGATCTAGGTGGATATTGGTGGCCACTCTCCAAGTCCACTTGAACCCCCACCATTGTTTCTTTCAGCTTTTTAGTTTCGTTAATTGTAGCGCAATTGACTATTTTTAGTAGTTTTTCAGGTCTTGAACTTCTGGAGCCGTTTTGAGGCCCTAAACTACGGTTTTTTGGAAAACTGGGAGCAACATGGGTCCATGGATTGATGTCTCTCTTCCCAAAGTTGTAGTTCTCGAATAGATCTTTCTAACGAGATATTGTGCACGTCAAATGGAGATCGTATGCCAAAGTTATGACCCCGGGAAGTTGATGTACCAATTTACCCAAACGGGGCCCACAGTTTGGTGTTTCATCTTCTAGGGTTATGTTTTTGGATGTTTAGGGTTTTCCATTGTTTCTCAAAAATAAATAGGCCTTCAAGCCTCATTGTAACATAGTTCACAGGCATTTAGCTGCCACATCTCTTCTCAGAGATAAGCTACCATCTCCTTAGTTGGTTTATTTCCATTTCTGTGTGTAAGTATATTTTAGTATTTTACATTGATGAAATGAAGTATTATTTTTGCTACATCTCTATGTTTATGGTTATCTCTGTAATTTTTTGCGTTCCTATTTAAATCCAGATCATGAAGAAGACTAGGGCTAATATTTTGCTTCATGAACTTAGCAAGCTAAAGCAACAATATAAAACTTTTCTTAGAGAACTAAATGCAGTTCCCACTTCACCCCTACGTGCTACTGTTTTATCTCAAGTTGCTAAAGGCATGGGCAAACCCTCTACTCCTTCAAATAAGTTTGATCCTACAAATTCTATCCTTATTGGTGACCGGTCTCTCTCACACATGCCTCCTTTCCTCTTAACTTACAAAATTTTCAATTGACTCTAGAGCCTCTTCTAATATAATGCCGACACCAGTTTATGCTGAGGTGAATGTCACTCCTCAAAAGTCAATTGTTTACATAGATCAACTTGACAGGAAAAAGGTAGAGCTCTTAGGGAAATAAATTTAGTTAACATTCGACTTTCCTCAAATCCCAAATTTCGTCAAATAATTGATATATTAGTCGTTGACATTCCTGAATTCTATGGTCTAATTCTAATTAGAGACTTGTCTGAAAAGCTCCATGGATATCTCGCTATGGATTGGTCTGACATGTGGCTACCATATAATGTCAGCCAAATCAAATTAGAGTTGACTAAGAGAAACACATGAAACACACAGTGATTGAATTTGAAGGTGATAATGAGCCAGTTGCATTCAATAGTAACATTATTGGAAACTATTCGGCTGAGTCATTTTTACAGAACTTTAAAGCACATGAGTCTCCAATTTTGGATAATGTTGTCACCTAACATATTGAAAACTTCTTGCAAACATATGCTTCCAAGTGTAAAAATTTTGTAAATAAACCTGTAGTTAATACTTTATTTTTGATTTTATACTTTGATGGTTCCAAATCTAATGATGGGGCGGGAGATGGTTGCATTTTAGTAAGCCCAGATGGAGAAAAAATCATGTTAGCTTGCAGATTAGAATTTGAATGTACAAATAATAATACAAAATATGAGGAACTGGTTCAAGGACTATATAAAGAAATTGGCCTCAACATCAAATGCCTGTAGGTTTTTGGAGATTCATAAATTATCATTAAATAGGTAAGAAATACTATTCACTACCTTTATGGACATCTTAAGCATTATCAATCATTAGTCTAGGATCCTACATCTCATTTTTTGGCATTTAATATTTCTTTTGTACCTAGAATACAAAATGTCAGTGCAAATCTATTAGCTAATGTTGCATCAAAATTCATACCATCTGAGGATTATAGTCCTGATAGGTTTTCCATTGAGTTAATTTTTAGAACATCCATTCCTGACAATGTCACTAATTGGTGATTCTTCAATATTGATTATGTTATTGTTAATTTTCTAACATCAGGGAGTCATACGATGACCAAATCATAGATGAGAATGAGCATGATCTTCATTTAAAACATAAACCTAAGGAAAATATAATACCTAAATTTGTAGTCAAGTTAGAAGATCTTTATGACCTCAAAGACAGATTTAAGAAGGTAACTAATGCCAAAATCCAAAGCTCAACCCTGAGATTTGAATTAGTAAACCTTGGAATTGATGATAAGCCTCAGAACATCAATCTTGGCCTTAGTCTATCCTCAGATGAAATATCATCATTCATTTGATTGTTTAAGAAATACAAAGGTATCTTTGCCTGGAATTATTATGATCTCAAAACTTATGATAATTTTTTCATACATCACATCATTCATATGATTTCCAATGTTAAACCAGTGCAAAAGAAGCTAAGGAAGATTCACCCGAACCTTGAAAGTCAAATCAAATCAGAGCTAAATAAACTCCTAAAGGCTAGAATCATATTTCTTGTTAGGCATTTGAAATGGGTGTCCAATTTATTGCCTGTTACAAAGAAGAATGGTGACATTCACATACACATAGATTTCATAAATTTGAATAAAACATGTCAGAAAGACAATTTCCCTTTGCCAACCATGGAACAAGTGTTGCAGTCAATAGCTAGTTCTGAGCTCATGTCTTTTCTTTATGGGTTTTCCAGATATAACCAAATTCTAGTTCACCCAGATGATAGATTAAAAACAATGTTCATAACTAAATGGGAAACACACGCTTATCAGAAAATTCCTTTTGGTTTGATTAATGCAGGTGCCACATTTCAAAGAGCTATGGATATATCTTTTAAAGGACTCATTAAAATATCAATTGTTATTTACCTGGATGATATCACTGTCTATTCTATGAAGAAAAGAAACTACTTGAACGACCTCAAGCAAATATTTGAATGATGTAAAAAATATGGGATCTTGGTCAATCCAAAAAAGTCTTACTTTTCCTTAAGCAAAGGAAAGCTTTTAGGGTTTGTCATATAAAAAAATGGTATTTATATTGATTGAGAAAGGTTGAAGGAAATTGAGAAAATCCCCTTACCTCATAATAAGAAATCCATTCAAGCATTCTTTGGTCAAATAATTTTTGTAAACTGATTTTTTTCTCACTTTTCATAGATAAGTTTACCTTTATAGTCTATGATTAAGAAAAACTTAGCTTTCAAGTGGGGTCACAATGAAAGAGAAGCATTTGATCTAATCAAACAAACTATTATCAACCCTCCCTCCCTAAAAACTCTCAAATTTTCCAATCATGTTACTTTATATACATTTTCATCAGAAACATCATATGTTTTCATTTTGACACAACTCAACAATCAACAGAGTGAAGCACCAATTTCATTTTTTAGTTCAAAATTAGAAGGTGCTGAGTTAAATTACTCTGTTGTGGAAAAATATTCCTTTGATATTTTCTAGTCACTAAAGTACTTCATACCATTTCTCCTTAAAACTTACACCAAAATCATTGTTCCATTCCCACCAGTAAGGCAATTACTGGTGCAAAGAGAAGTATGAGAAAAGAGGGCCAACTGGGTAACTACATTGCAAGAATATGATGTCGAAGTCAGACCAGCTAAAGTTGTTAGAGGTCAAGGTTTTTGCAGAATGTTAACTAGAGCATCCAACTTACCAGCACCAGAATATTTAGGTGATGATATAAAAATATCTGAGGTATGCCTCAACAAGAATGAATCTCAATATGCTAATATCATATTTTATTTGAAAAATGGATACGCCTTATGCAACTCATCTACAAAAGAAAAAGGGCTTTGAGATTAAAATCAAAGAAATATGAAATTGTCAATGATATATTGTCTAGAAAGAATTATGATTATGGTTTCATAAGGTGCCTTGAACGATCTGAGGTAGAAAATTTTTTGTAGGAACTCCATGATGGACTAGTTGGTGGACATTTTGGAGGATACTCAACAACACATAAAATCCTGCATGCTAGCTATTATTTTCCAACCTTGTTCAAATATGCACATGAATATGTAATGAACTGCAAAACATGTCAAAATGTTGCTGGAAGATAAAGGAAACATGCATTTCCATTATAGTCGGTCAACATTGAACAACTAATTGAACAATGGGGACTGGACATAATAGGTGAGATTGTTCCTCACTCTTCAAAGAAACATAGATACATCCTTACAACTACTAATTACTTTCCTAAATGGGTGGAAGGAATTCCACTAAAAGTAGCCAATTTCGAGAACATTATCGAATTTATTGATCAATTTATTATTACCAGATTTGGCCTACCAACTACCCTGATGTTTGACAATGCATCTTATTTCACAGGCAACACTATGACATAATTTTATCTCAAAAGAGGTTTTAAACTTAAATATTCTTCTAACTATTATCCTCAAGGAAATGGTTTAGCTGAATAAACCAATAAAAACCTCATAAGGATCATTAAATGAACTATTGATCAGAGTCAAAGAAATTGGCATAAATCTTTAACATTTTCTCTATGGGCAGATCAGATAACATAGAAGGCCTCAATAGGAACTTCTCCATTTAATCTCAGCTATGGGAAAGAAGTTTTCCTTCCTACAGATGTAGCTATTCCCCCTCTATCCCTAGTTCAGTTTATTGAAGAAACTCCTTCCTCTTCTTTGCAATTAAGAAAATCACAAATCCTCAAACTCGAAGAAGAAAGAGAGAAATCCAAAATCATAAATACCCATCATCTACCATTAGTTAAATCTTCCTTTGATGAAAAATTTGTAAGTCCAAAATATTTTCAACTTGGAGACTTGGTATTCAAGTGGGATAAAACACATGAGGAAAAAAGTAAGCATAACAAATTCCAAAGAATGTGGCTTGGACCATTTCATATTGCAGAACAAATCGGCCCATCAACATTTCTATTGAAAGATTTATCAGGCAAGAGAGATTCTCTTCCCGTGAATGGGAAGATTTTGAAGAAATATTTTTCATATGAGATAACCTCTTCCATCCCTTGTACACCATTGCCTTTACTCTTCCTAGGATAATAAATGTTAAAAATTATTTACTTTTGGCCTTAAAATAAAAATTCTCTTCAAATATTTTTATTTTTCGCTTATATAAGTAGATATTGTTAAGGAAATAATTATAACATTTGAAAATTAATTAGGTTCTATCTCTCTGAAATCTGCTTGTTTCCACCAAAAAATTATTTATTCTTTGTGAAGCCCCAACTTTATAAAGAGACCTTTGTTCTATTATTAGTCAATAAAAGTATCTGTAACAAAGTAAAGACTCTATGCAGATAAGCATCTTTAACTCTATAATTGTCATCTAGAAACTGTTAAGGAGTCAATGATTCTCCCCATCCAGTAAACTTTTCCCTTTTAGAGCGTAATTCTAAGATATACTAAAACTTGAAAGATAAGAGGTCTCATAAAGAGCTGGTTTACCATGTTCATAGGGAAATAAGGTCAACTGTATTCACTTTCCAAGGAACATTCTATGAACAGACATCTGGTGTAGCAATGGGATCTCCCCTCTCGCCAATTGTGGCCAACTTATACATGGAATATTTTGAGAAGAAGGCCCTAGATTCACATCCTTTAAAACCAGCTTGGTGGAAGCGTTTTGTCGATGACACCAATATAAAATGGACCCATGCTAGAGCAAATCTTGACAGGTTTTTCAATCACCTTAACTCCATCTCCCCTGATATAAAATTCACCATGGAGCTTGAAGAAAATTTGAGCATTCCTTTCTTGGACATTCTTATCATCAGAAAAGAGGATGGCTCTCTGGGCCATAAGGTTTTCAGGAAGTCCACTCACACAGAGAGCTACCTTCATGCGGATTCCCACCATCACCCAGCCCAAAAGCTTGGCGTTCTGAACACTCTTGCCATCATAGCCCTCCGAATTTCTGACTCAGAGCATATAAACGAAGAGAAGAGGCATTTAGTTTCAAATTTCAAAAACATAGGCTACAAGGATCATGAGATTAAAAAAGCCATAAAGAAAGCTGAAATGAGGTTGTCATCTCCCAAACCTAAAGAGCAGGATCAACCTCAAGGTGGCAAGGTTTTTCTACCTTACATCCAGGGAGTCACAGATAAAATGGCAAAAATCCTAAGAAAGAAAAACATTATAACTCAATTCTCAGCTCCAGGTATCATCAGTCAAAGTTTAAAATCTGTTAAGGATGATATTGACAAGCAGCAGCTTAAAGGGGTCTATAAGATAGAATGTTCGTGTGGGAAAAGCTACATAGGCGAAACTGGTCGCTCCCTCCAGACAAGACTGAAAGAACATGGCGCTGACATCAGGAATGGAAGATCTCGTACCTCAGCCTTGGCAGAGCACTCCTCGAAGACTAAACACCACATCTGCTTAGAAAACGCATCAATTATCGCAAGAGAAGAGCAGCATCAGAGACGAAAAATCAGAGAAGCCCCGAAATCTTGAAGCATCCTTGTAATCTGAATAGAGACAGCGGTTTGGAGATTAGCGGACGCTGGCTACCCCTGATCAGTGAAATCAAGAAGCGTCAACCCATCCCCAGGTAAGTTGGCAAGCAGGTCAGTTTTTTCCCTCCTTTTCCTCTTTATATTATGGTTAGTCATTAATATGGTTTTAAATATAGGTTAGATTTTAATATAGATTTTAATTTAGGTTTTATTAATATTTTTATAGATATAGATTTTAGATAAGAGGTTAGGTTTTATAGATATTAATTCTATTATATATTTTAGTTTTATAGATATTCAATATTAGATTTTAGTTATAATTATATATAATTTATGTTATATTTAAATATAAGTTTTATATAAAAAAATTTTAGTTATATAAAAATTTAGTATTTATTAATGTAGTTTTTTTATAAATTATTTAAGTTATATATATATGTTTTATTTAATTAAATATAGGTTTTATATAAATATAGGTTTATTATAAATTGTTATATATAATATGGTTTATTTTAAATATTAGTTATATATAAGTAAGGTTTTTATTATGTAGATTTTTAATATAGATTTTATCTAGTTTATTATTTTACAGATTTAGATTTAGATAAGAGGTTTGTTTTATAGATTTTAACTCTATTATATATAGTTTTAGATTTAATATTTATTATTTTTGATAGATATTTATTTAATTCGGGATTTAGTTATTATGATTAAGTTTTATTAATTAGTTATAAATTAGTTTTATATTATATTAAGTTATATAAAATACTAATTATATAATATTATTTAAATTTAAGTATATATAAATATTAAGTTATTATAAATATAAGTTTTATAAATATTATGTTATTTAGTCATTATGTTATATAAATATCAATGTTATTTAGATTTTAAGGTTTATGATATTAATATTATTTTATTATATTCTAGGTTTTATAAATATTAATATTAATTAGATTATGTTTTATAAATATTAATTTAATAATATTGATTTATAACATTAAAATTAAAGTAAAATTAAAATTAAGTTTCATTATGAATCTTTCTTGCCGACCTGTGTTGTTCCTTCATTATTCATTCCCTCTTGAGTATTTATTTCTTCCATCCGGCTCTTCTTTTTATCATCTCTCTCTTAACCCTGATGATGGATCCCATTTGGGATTCGAAACGTTGGTGTAAAAATTCTCTTACTGTGGATTCTCCGATCAAACACTCAAAAAGGGAAATAATAGTCTGACATTAGAAATACTGCATATGAAAGCAAGGTAATTTCTTGTGATTATTTTAGTCATAAGACAAGGGGTCTCATCATGAGCCAACTTGTTCAGTTGAATTATAGCGAGAGAATGGCATTACCATTATTTGGCCACCAAAACAAGATAATTACTTTTAAGTATTAAAAAAGAAAAAAATTATAAAAATAATAATATTTAAAAAGAGGAGAATAAGTATATGATTTTAAATTTATCTCTAAAAACTACACTCTTATCTTAATGGAACACCGAATCATGGATGGTCAAAAGGTAACCCTGTCGAGGCTATGTATGCCCACTGGAAGCATAAGCTCTATTTGTGACAAATGAGTATATCTAAAAACTGATCTGCAAAAGCCCCCTACTTTATCTTTAAACTATGTAAAGTCTAATATAGACAAAGGAATATTCATTTTGAAGAGGATTTCAAATGAATTTTAATTAGGTGAGTTTGTTTTTTATCATCTCAGAGAAATATTACTTATATTAAATTTCATATCACTCCAATTTCCTGAAATATCTTTATTTTGGAAGTATTAGAAATTTCAAAAAATTATCTGAGATAATTGGTTCTTCGAGTGTATCACCAATTGTTGTATTGCTCAACAACCCCCCCCCATTTATTATATTAATAGTTAGTATTGTATTAATAAATGGGGACCCTTCTTAAAAAAATTCAAATAAAACTTAACAAATAAGAGTTTGCCTTTTTGAAACCTTTTAGAATGAAACTTTGCATAAAATAAGGTATCAAACCGAGTCAATTCATGATTAGGCATCCCGCTTTATCGCAAATCACAAGTTCTAAAGTAACAAAGTTTAATCATGAGGTACAATCCATGAGATGCGATAATAGAAACCCCCTTAAAAGAACCAAGGATATCATTAAAATTTTATAATACTTAAGGTTTAAACTATTCTTCAAAGTCTTTATCGCAATCACATCATGATTTGTTTTTGAAAGAGCACAAACATACAAACCACAAGAAAATGCGAAATGTGATGTAATTTGTTCCTGATGGAATATTAAAAATATTATAAAACTACATTTGGATCCAACACATCGTAAATTTATATCTAATGAAACAAGCCACTGCATAAAGGAAACACAATCAAAAAGCCAAAAGGAATGCCGCTCAATGAAAATCACAAAACATTAAAGCGACTTTGAATTCCTCTAGTAATAATCTCCAATATAGTGATTTGTGATTTGCAATCATCCCAATATTGCGACTTGTGATTTGTGATATTCCCAATTTGCAATTTGCGATCTTCCCAATATGCGATTTATGTGATATTTGCGATTTGCAATTTGCGATCTTCTGATTCATCACAATCACAAGTGTTAGTTTCACACATAATTCAAACTAACCAGAAATATCAGTTTGAAACATGCGATGCGATATTTTGACAAGACATAAATAAAATCTCGTGTAAGCCTTAATGCATAGTTAATGAGGTTTAGAGTAATTTATTCGTTTAACAACTTGAGATGATAGATATCTTTCTTATTCGTGTTTGAAATAAAAGCTCCATCCTTACGTGATTTTAGAATTTACTGTGCTTATCATGTTTACTCTTACATTTCTGCTCTACATTTTTATCCAGTTTTCTCCATTTAACTGAATTTCAGGAAGTTTTCGAAGAACACAACACTCACAGAAATGGTTAAGAAAGGAAAAAAGACTATAGAGGCTACTACACCTGAGCAGTCAGACACTATTATTTGATACCACTTGTAACAAATATGGTGGGACTACATCTTGGGAGGCAATGTAAATTTTACTATAGGATAAAAACCCAAGGCCCTTGGAAACTAAGGCAACAACAGATGCCATGGCTTCATCCGGCACTTCTTACTTCGAATCAACATGTTATTTTCTACACAGGATTGTTGCTAGTTTGAAAATATTACCATACACAGATATGGTCAGATGGATTATTGATGAAGTGGATGTTTTAGATTGATCATTCAGAAACTCCAGGAAAGGCGTTGTGGGATCATTCAAAGTAGAAAATTTGACCCAAACGTACCATCTACCGCAGCCACAGAAGATCTATGACAAAGCCTTTATCAAGATTTTTTCCAAAGAGAATGAATATCCAATGGACATTATGCAAAATTAGAGGTCTAGCTGTAACAAGTTTACATGGGAGAAAACCGGTATGTACCCTATCGCATCTCTGTTATCTCCACACAATTTTGCAACTGCATTTTTGTGAGGCTATTCAGAAAAGATGGTACCACCAATTTTTCCATTGAATGGGTTCCCTTGATTGACGCAATTGTAAATTCTACCATTTTTAACTAGAGTACTATTTTGTCAGATAATTTAGCCATGGCCATTAGAGAATATAGGCGTAATAGAATTGTCTCCACTCGGGTTATCCCTCCCTTTTACATGAGTGCTTATGTCATGGATGCCATATGTTTTTTCTCATATTTTCCAAACATGGGATGGAAATGGACTTTAAAGGATCTTACACCCATCCATTTTTATCATAAAATATTGTGGGAATCATAGTTTGGCTCCGACTTTTATAAGATTTTTCATGGCGTCATGTTGCTTATTTATTAGACCATTTTTAATAAGAAATCCCCGGGGCTTTTAAAGGAAGCAAAGGTAGATATCTTGCTGGTGACAAGATGGTTTGGTGAGGAATTTTTCACTTATATCAGAGTTTTTGGGAGTATTACAGATCCCCATGTTCTTACATATTATGTTTTGGATAAACTACTAGCACGAGAGATTGCTTATCAGGCAGTGGGTGATGGTATAACCAAAACCCTTAAAGAGTAGAAGAAATCCATCTAGCCAACCTTCCCATTACAATGTGGCGCATTCATGTTGCAGGATCTCAGGCATGCATCTAAAGAAATAAAGAACATCATGACTCTAAACCTAGCTACCATGCCATGTAGACAGTATGACCCCAACAAGATTTCTAATAATTTCACTGCTATGGTCAAAATGAGGCAGTTCACTCATGAAGATGATGAGATTGATGATTTCTTTGAGAAAAATGAGACATTTTCACTGGTTTTTCATTTAGTTCCATTAACAATAGACCCAGATGACCTAAAATAATTCCACATATACAGAAATAAAAGGCTCAAATAGGTCCCTTTGGACCTATTACAAATTGAATAAGTAAGAGAACCTACTCCTAGCGTAAGCCTGGAGGAGAGTTCCAAGAACAATTTTGATGAGTAATCACAAGAGAAGTCAGTTCAAGGTTCAGAAGACTCTGAACACCAATCTGAGAATAAAGAAGTAAGCCCCGAGGAAAACCCTGAATAGGACAGAGGAAAATCTTGAAGACATGACCAAGAAGGTCTCAACTAAAGAGAACATGGAGACTGGTTCAACACAGGTTGAAACAGAAAAGATTCCATTCATCAATCTCAAACAAAAGTGGGAGAAATTTGATAAAAAGTTCTAAACAGAGAGTGGTGTTGAAGGGAATTCTAGATTTCAGACTCCACAATACACTCAGCAGGTTGTAAATACAAAAGCAACAATATAAGAAATTGTAACTACTCAAGATGTTGAAGTCATCTTGGCACACCCAACTTCTGAAATTGTTTTAAAGGTTGAAGAAATATCATCAATGGACATATTTTATAGTCCTACACATAAGGATCTAGTAAAAAGGCAAAGGAAGAAAATAAAATTGGATGTATCAACAGTAGAAACTCTTGGAAGTGAGCCAATGGAGGTAGTGTGGAGAGATACCCCCATTTATCCATTAGACAACCTTCCAAAGTTATCACAATTTGCAGGACCTTATTCAACTGCAATAATCGATAAGGCAACAGAATTTCAACTGTTACTGAAATCAAAAGAAGAAAGAGTTCAACTATTTGAACAACAACTTTAGAAAGAAAGACAAAGAACCAATAGGCAAGCAGAAATACAACTAGCACAACTTCAATAAAATTTTGAGAAAATGACAATACAACATCAAACAAATATTGTAGAGAAGAACACACAGATTTACCAAATGAAGGCTATACTTGATGAATACAAAGAAATTTCTCAAACAGATGAATTTATTAAAGAGGCTCTTAAATTAAATTCTATTTTGGCACAACAACAAGAAATATTTTGTCAAAGAATATCCTGATCAATCCTTATTGGGAATCAAGTGACAAATTAAACAATCAAGTGATTGATCAAATATTAGAATATGAGGAGCTAAATAAAAGGATATCAGAATTCATTACTTGGCAAGAATTTGGAGAAGGTAAAAACATTGATCTACCAAAGATTGAAGAGTCCCAAAAGGAAATCTTATTTATAGATTGGGACATTCAGTTAAAACAAGTGGAAAGGCCAGTACCAAGAGCAACTATTATAGAAAACAACATCATTGAAGTTGTCAATGAAAACCTCCACACTTCCAATCTTATCAGAGAATGCAGGTCAGAAGCTCTTGTGGATAATAAACAATTAGAAGAACAGTGGAAAGAATATTCCCAAACAAATGCAGAAGAAATCAAGCAACTATCTAAACTTGATTGGGAAACCTACTGTTGGTTTTTGGTAAAACCACATAGTCATTGGATGACTCTACGTTGTTTAACAAATTCTTCTCAAAATATGGTGCCACCTCTCACTAGTTTTGTATTCATAGGGAATTTTAGATTTAGAATTGGCCAACGTCCCCAGGTTAAGCTAATGATAGACATATGTGAGGTCAAGGACCCAATGGTTGAATAGGACCATTCAATTCAGAGAAGCTTGTCATCATTTATTTCTATTTTAATTTTTATTTCACGTATATTGAGGAAGGTTATTTGAAACCTCCTCAGATTTTTATGTAATAACCTATTTTTGAAATATATTTGTATTTTTTAAACCTCTCTCATGCATTTAGGGAGGGGTCCAAGATTTTATCAAAAACACTTTGCAAGATATTGCACTTTTGTACTTTTTTGAATGTTTTGATGAGATAATTTGAACAAGATCTCTTTTTCTTGGATATTGAATCATACTTTACTGGACTTGAATTTCAGTACTCTTAGGGTATATTTGACTGAAATGAAGTGGATTAATATTGTTGATCTGATGAGTATGACCTTTCATATCTGGTACTTTTATCTTATGATCATGTTTCGTTTATGAATTAGCAGTACTCATTCTTGTATTGTGTTATGTAGGAAATCTCAATTATAGTTTAAACGTGAAAGCAATTTTGTTTACATTTTTCAGCTTTAATTTCTTATTGAATACATGATCAATTGATATATGCGATATATTTTCCATAATTATTTTTCCTAACTATTTAGTCAAAATAATTATCTTTAAATGATTTATTATCTTATAGCAATTGAATGATCTTTATTACCTTTTTCTTTAAGACATCTTTTTAGATCGCATGATTTGAGTAACTCCAAGGTATATAGTAAGATAATGATAGAATAGATAGATGCATGTGTTTGCTACTTAAATAGATCATTTTTATTGGATCATTTTCCATTATATCTTATATCAACCCAACATCATTATCATATCAATTCTTGTTGAGAAATTGGTCCCATTATCCCCATTCAAAGCCACCACACCAAACGAAAAAGGAGTTGCTTTCAAGGTTTGGACCCGATGGTTATCCCTCATGTTGTTGCAATGGAATTCCAGGGCCGCAACACATCCCAAGGAATTTCACTCTTTTGGAATCAAAGGAAAACAATTCCTTAGATGGATTTGTTATTTACAGGCCTAATTGTTCCATGAAATTCAAAGGCATAAGATTATGAGAGGCCATTGAATCAAGCATACATTTATGCAACAATAATTCATGAATCATTAATGTAACGTATAATGGAGGTGTGGAAGGGTCTTTCTCCTCCACATGTGGGCCAAACGTTAACAAAATACTTTCTTCCTACAAATTTAAACTTCTTATGAAGATGTAACATGAGACACATCCATGAAATCAGATATTTGTCTTTTGGACATAGGTTGTTTCGTCAATTCAGTCAAGAGAAAATATATTTTCACCTTATCTAACCCCTTTTATAAACTAAAATTAGAGGCAATCTTATCCACCATCGTTGGCTCAATCAATTCTTTGTTTTATTAATGCGTTGGCTTTGTTTGTATTTGTATTTTCTTTGTATTTGCAAATTTAGACTTAGAATGAATGGGGTGGGAGGTTTCTCCTTTCGTTGGAAGATTAGGGCTGGAAGGTTTTTTTCCTTATCAGTTTGTTTAGAGGTGGGAGGTTGGATTTGTTCCTCATTTTGGTCTTGTTTTTTATATATTTTTTTCACCTCCAATAATGTTGGGCATGGAATCCCCCCCAAGGCATGTTTTGGGGCTTAAAGCCCAATTTTTGACCAAATATTATGGTAAAAGCTCTGTGAATTGCGGGCGTGGGGCACAAAAGTCTGATAGAGTCCCAGGGTTTTCCACCCTAGTTTTATAATGTAATGTCGGCTAGATAGACCTAACCATGGTCTGCGAACCATGAGATTGTATAAATAGAGCGAGGCTCTAAGTGTAAAAGGGGAATTAAGGAATAAGGAACTCTAAGTGGTTGAGTAAAAGGGTAAAGTGTGTCTGTGGGTCGTAGAGTAGGAGAAGGCTCTGCAGCTGAGTGCGCAGAGGCTTAGTAGTCTGCAGTTGAGTGCGTGGACCCCTGCAGCTGAGTGCGTAGGACGAATCGAGTCTGTAACAGTGAAAAGAATCAATAAAGAGAAGTTTTGCTATAATTATGTGTATCTTTTCCTCGTTTGATGCATGATTGATATAGTTTGCAAATATATTGTTTATTTACTGCACGAACCTATATGAATGTTTTGTATTGTTAATTATAAGTTAACACACTTAAGTAGGAGAAGGTGCTTAAACAATACCAGAAGATAAATAGATCACGGGTAATAATGCAGAGCACGACACAACCCTTGGTTAGGGTTGCACGAAGGCAGTGTATCAGGCTGTGAGGAACGGGAAAGTGCACGAAGCCACCTACATGTCGGGACAACCAAAGGATCATTCGATCCCATTAGACATCTCCAAGGTGTGGAAGCCTAGTTCTAGCACCCTCCCATACTAGTTTGAGTGCGACCCCAGTCTGCACTTCGCAGACTGTTGTTGAAAGGGCCAATAGTACTGGGATTTGTTTGGATAATTAACTATGAACCTGGTTCAAGCCCCAACAAGTGAACAAATAATATCTCCTATGCAGTTATGCTTGCATGAAACCAACAAATTACTTGCAACAAGCATCTATTTCTTCTTTATCCAAGGGAAGGAGACCAAAACTACAGTTTCTCTGCTAGAGACTAGGAGTGAGAGGTACATAATTTATTCCTTATTTTCCATGAAAACCTTATGTTGACAACTCAATTTAACTACCAACCAGACTTCCTCATCCAACGGTTCTTCTAAATTGGTGCAGATATCAGATTTAGACTAGTGCGACAATCATGAGATTAATTGTTGCATGTACCAAATGCACTTCAAACTATAGTAAATGGAAAATGTAAAAAAAAAATCTTAGGATAACATGAATACAAGCACATAATCACAAAAATATTAATCTATCGACCTTTTCTATAAAAAATGAGAAGCCTTTACCCAATTTCTCATAGATATAATTGTCCAAGGGAAGGAGACCAAAACTACAACTGCTCTGCTAGAGACTAGGAGTGAGAAGAGCACACTTTCTTTCTTCGTATCCATGAAAACCTTATATTGACAACTCACTTTGACTACTATCCAGACTTCTTCATCCAACAATTCTCCTAAACTGGTGGAGGAACTAGATTTAGTCTAGTGCATGAATCCTGAGATTAATTGTTGCATGTACCAAATGCACTTCAAACTATAGTAAATTGAAAATATCAAAAACAATTTCTAGGATAACATGAATACAAGCACATAATCACAAAAATATTAATCTAATCGACTTTTTCTTTAAAAAAATGAGAAACCTTTACCCAATTTCTCATAGACGCTAAGAATGCATGCATAAAAGGTTTTTTTTTTAAGTTGTAAATTAGAGGAGGGGATGGGGTTTTATAAGTAAAAATTAGAGAAATTATGGGGCATAACGTCCCCCGCCAACCTGATCTTATTGTGTGTCCCCACACAATTGTTTGCCGACCTCTGCAAAAAAAAACATGAAATACTTCCCTTATCCTTTATGGATTTTAATGTTGATCCCCAAACTTTCACCTTGAACCTTTCTCATCCACCTTTTGAACCTCCTAGCCCAAGTCTTCATATAATCAACATGAATCCTCCACTTTTTCACTTTTTCTTTTAGTCCAAACTCTTTTTCAACTAATTCTTGATTCCTGGTCATCAACACTGCATTTGGGGATTTCATATACCGATCCAAAAATTCCAATTCTTTGATTTGTTGTTTCAATCTTTGGATCTTCTTCTCGTCCCTAGTTATTTTCATAAAAAGCGCAAGAGGAATAGAATCCTCAATTTATTTCTCATTTTGTTTTTGACTCCCCTTTGGTTTCTTAATTTTCTTCATCATAAATGAATGAGGAATAGAACCCTCTTTCTCTTCTACTTGTTTCTTTTGGCTAGTGGCAGGGGTTCCCATGGTTGCCACATCCAATAAAAGGGAAAGATTCCCCTTATCATTTGCATGCTTCTTTTTACAAATTGATACTTTGTCACTAACCATGCCTTCATCTCCTTTTCTTGTAGTAGAAGCTCGTGGAGGGTCCTCTAGTTCTTCTGATGGAACACATCCTTCTTTTAGTGATGCTAACTCCATGAAAATTTCTACATCCAACAAATTTCCTGCTTCTAATATCTTCATATGAGAAGAGACATGTTGACTTCATAATTGTTAAGATTTCGAGTTGCTCTAATGCCACTTTCTTGGATAACATGCTCTTTGTTACTTTCTTACTTTTCCCTTGTTGTAGCTCCTCTTTTGGAGAACGATAAATCTTGGAATCCTTTATTTTCTTTTGTTTTTCTTCCTAGTGTTCCTCTTTTTGAGACTGGGCATCCTTAACTATATGTTCTTTCTCAAACTACTCCTTAATACTGACACTTGTGTCATGCTCCCAAATTAATACAATTCGAATAAATTTTCCCATATAGAGTCCCTATTTTTTAACTCCTCACTAACTAATATCTTAACCAACCCATTGTGATAGATCTTATACTCAATCTAAATCTCTGGGCTTTTATGAACAATTCGGGACATTTTAGCAAGAATGTTTAGTAAAAATATATAGAGTTTTTACAGACTTTCCATATTTAAAATGCATGATAAGTTGTATATGGTACAAATAGGTCATGGAATACCTACCCTCACAAGTAAGAAATTTATGCAGGATGAAAAGAAAGCTTTTCCATTTCTCAACCATTTCACTTCTGGGCATTCCTTTATTCTAATTGAATTGGTATTCAGCCATTACTAAGAACTGGTACCAAGCACCCTTTGTCACTTCACCCTTATTGAACCACTTCTCTTTGGTAGAAGGTAACTCTATACCCTGATAAATAAAATACTCTGTTAGCTTGAATTTTAGTGTGCCTATAGTCGCCAACTTTCCATAATTTTGCACAAATTTCCTTGTAATATCTAAATCAAAATCCTTGAACTTTTATAAAAAAGGGAGCCATCCTACTTCCTACAAAATTGGGAGGCTCGACTCATATTCTTTAGCTCCCTCGACGTCCTTAACATAAGTTGACTCTATTCTTATTGGTTCCATGATACCTGCAAAACCATCATCACAATATCAATAGTAAAAGCATAGTCCTTCGAGCTCTCCACAATTCACAACTCTTTGTTATTCACAATCAAGAAGCGGAAGAATTGATAACACATACAATTCTGGAACCATGAACTTAATTAAAACAACATGTCAGTTTGGATTTTAATTCTTTCACTGTCACTTCATTCCTTGATTGCTCATCACCATAGATAATAATCATAGCCCACGAGGTATGGAAATTGCTTAAGGGGTGGCATATTTTGGTAAAGATATCAAAATTGGTAAAGGGATAATATTTTGCATGAGTGTTTAGGAAGGGTTAATGCCCATATTATTCATTACTTTAAAAGCATTGGGATCAGGGTATTTAATAGCAGTTTGTTTAAACATAATGACAAAAAAATGAATAAGGATCGACCCTTAATGAATGAACTTTAGTTATCATAATGTATTACCATGGAAGAAAGTGTTTCTCTATTATGATAAAGGTCTTATTAATTATAATTATAAATTTATGTGTTAATAATTTAGATACCTCTAAAAAAATGTTTATCAATAAATGTTACCTAGGAAATCCCTTCTAACAATAGAAGTAATCCCTATAATCCAATAAGTGGATCTAGTAATAGTCAAAACAAATGCATGCAAAACTCTCCTAGTTTAAATCATAATGACATGAGATAGGAAATATGGCCTACCTCACTCCTATGTATTCACTTTTTGATGTCGATATCGATCTCCTCACTTCCAAGCTTGATCCTCACTATTATGTTGCGAACAAATACCTAGAAGAGAGATCAAACAAATCCAACAAAGGAAAAACATAGCATATTCATTCTAATGTAAACCATATGACATATGAAGGAGCATCGCAACAATTAGGCACAATTTAGAAACAACATGAACAATCTAGTATGACCAACCAATTGAGGATAATAGGGAATTCATTTATAGGGAAGGAGAGGGATTTAGGGATCTACAAAAGGGGGAAGAAGGTCCACATATTATGGGGAGGATCCTTAAAGGTAGGGTCAAGGAATCAAAATGGGAGGACTTGATCATATCATTATTCAACAATAGCCAACTCGCCATTCTTGAGGATTCTAGCAAGGGAAGCTTTTCCTCCATTTTTGGAGAAACTGCCTGAAGAGGACCAACACGTTTTTTCATTTAAATTCTCATGATGGAAGCACTATCCATTAGTTATTTAGAGGGTTAGGAGCACTGATTTTACTGGTAATAATAGTGTTGGTCTTGCAAATAATGTTTTTTGACAAGCTCTTCCATAATTACTTCAAGGAATTTATTCTTCTTTTCTTTAGGGATGCTCCGATCAATGTCTTTCATGGTGAATTCATTGAAATCTTTTGTCGCTTTGCGACATTTTGGGCAAAGTTAGACAGCTCAGGGTATGAGACAGGGAGTGTGACAAATTTTTGTATAATAGATGCCCCCTAAAGCATGAATTTAGAACAGGAAGTGATGGCTGAAGTGCTTTATATGTCAAGGCAAGGACTTTGGAGAACTACCATCAAGAGACATGAAAATCGAACACAATACAATATTTCTGACATCTATGATGTAAGTATACTCAAAGTGTAAGCATCTAATGATACATAGATCCATGACATGGATGCAACCATATGACTAGAAAGGATCATGTGCATGGATAAATGGCATGGATGCAAACATATGAATAGAAGGGATCATGTGTATGGATCCACAACATGGGTGCAACCATCCAACTAGAAATGATCATGTGTATAATCATAAATAACTCCATTCAACCTAGATTTATCAAATGAAACCCAGGGTCTTTATTTCTATTTTGATCCAACCAACGTGTGAATCACACCATGTGAATTGATGTGTTAGAGTTGAACATGGTAGAAAACCACATGATTATCTTTTAATGATGGAAATCATTAACAGGCACAAGAGAAGCCACCAATAATGATGGTGCCTCTCAAGGTATAACAACAAAATCCATGACTGTGAACAAGGAAACTGAAGTTGAACAATCATAGAATCATTTGATCGAAGGCGAGTGATGTGAACCTATCATTGAATGCAAAGAACCTACCATTTAGGCATGTAATATCCAAGATACTAAAAAGGATTTTCTAGATCATCTTTGTTAGGGTCCCACCCTAACCCCCTTATCTATGTAATGGGACCACGTCATAGTCAAGAGTCAATAAATCCCATATTAATAATTGTAAGTGGTTAATCTGCAATTAATAACAGAACCACAGTTAGTTGCAAATGGGTCGTAGTATTAGATAGATGGTATTAGTAATACCACGGTATTGGCCCGTGGTATTGCATGTATGAGTCATATATAAAAGATAGAGACTCCCTGTGAGGAGCATCGTGTCTTATTTTCTAATCGAGCTCTGCTCTATTGGAGGTTGCCCCCTCGAAGAGACAAGTGAACATTACTCTCTGAATAATAAAATCATTGCTATTCTGTGTTCTGGGTATCTTTTCTTCGCATATTTTGTGTTCTGGGTATCTTTTCTTCGCATATTATGTATTTGGGTATCATTTGCAGGTTAAGAGCATAATACAATATGTAAAAAGAAGTAGCAACTTAAAGGAAAATGGAGAAAAACACAAACAAAAGGACCCCATTTTGTTGATTTGGGAGAAGGAACACCTGAACAAACCCCAGCTGGCAGTAGTCCACCTCATTCTTAGCCAAGTGTTGAAAATAGTCCTCAAGGTGATGACATGAGTCCTTTTCGGTCAGAATTTGAAGTCAATTCTCCTGCACAGCATTTTGGGGACAGCCCCAAGAAAATGACGCCCGAAATAGATGCAAAGCAGCAACAGGTGTATGATTACATAGAATCCTTGGAAAGAACAGCCACGGGTCCCAGCACTTCATCCACTCAACCTCACATAGCACAAGAAGCCCTAGTCCAATCATTGAAATAAGAAATCTTTGAGTTGGAGGTTTTAAATTGACATATTAAAAATGAAAATGAAGCACTCAAAGAACAGAGCAGACTGGAAATGTTCATCCATGACAACACTATGCTACACCTGGGACTATGGCACAAAAAAAACAGAAAATTGAAGAAGAAATGCAAAAAGATAAGTAGAGCACTGGTTAATCTTAAATTCAGATGCATGATGAAGAAGCCCAGGATGTTAGCAGCACCAAAAAAGAGAGGAAGAAGGTTGGATGTACTGGTAGAAGCTTCAGAACATATGGTTTGGGGGGAGGTAGTCCAAATTTTGGTTGCATGAGGACATGCAACACCTTCATAGTGGGGGTATGTTGAGTCCCAAAACTACATCTTTCCTACACCTTTTTCTAGCTTATTTCCATTCATCTGAACCTCCTAAATCATCAGTATCATTGCATAATAGTTTAAAAAAGGGCATTTAAAGTGGTTTCTTGACTATGTGTTTGTGTTGTTATTTGAACTAGATTTTTGTTTATAAGCTGCGGAATCTTGTCACTTTCTGTAGCCAGCCCAAGTTTCCGCAGCTATTTTGTCAAAGTCTATATTTCAGATGTCTTCAGGCGAATCGAGCCACATGGGCAAGTTGCAACCGACGTGGACATGGACCGAGTCCTATTGGCTCAGTCGAATTCATCAGAAAAGGCCATAGTCAACGGTGGGCAAAATGGTGGTCAACTCAAGAGTCCTACGGTGATAAAACTCTGTTTTTCACCACGTGAAGCTTTGCATGGTTGTTCCTAGATCTCGGGGGACAAGTTAACACCTGTGGACTGCTCCATGAACCGGATCCAACATCCACCTTCCAAAAATTGAATCCTCACGGCAGCCATAGTGCTAAATCTCGGGATGTGGTTATTTACGTGTCTTGTATCAGCACCGAATGTAGGAAAACAGTTATATTATCCTCTGTTATAAATAATGCATTCTCATACACATACTAGTTAGCTTTTTGATGATGTAATTTTGACTGTAAAGGAACCCACTGTGCCGTAACTTTATCACTGTGTTGTGATTGCATTTTAATACATGAGAAGTCTTTGTTTTTAAGCTCAATTGGTGGTTGATCGTTGACTGTCCGAGGATTGTGCAGAGGGCCCCTGCACAGGCCAAGGTCTTGTTTATTATTGTAAAGTTTCATGTTTCATTTCTTTATGTTCTTATGACATAACCATTCACTTGTATATGTATCACAGTTCTTATGGTGTTAACGCTTGATAGTTGTCCATAGTTTTTCACATTTTTAACTGATCAGTGCTTTTGTTTCATATCACAATAGGCAACCCAGGCAGCACATAGTTTTCTAATGACTAAAGACATGGGATCATTCTTGTCCTTCTACTGATTTTAATTTCCTTTAGTTTTTAGTTCCAGCATTGTGTTATTTATTTTAGTTTTGCTCATTTGCTTTTTTGCAAGTTAGTTATTGAATTGCTCATGACATTCTCAGTTACCTCCTAGAGCCAGAGCGAGTCGAATGGTGAGGGATTGAAGTATGAAGTGTGTAGTTTGATATTAGTTTATTTTTCTGCAAGTTAGTATTGAATTGCTCATGACATTCTCAATTACCTCCTAAAGCCAGAGCGAGTCGAATGGTGAGGGATTGAAGTATGAAGTGTGTAGTTTGATATTAGTTTATTTTTCTGCAAGTTAGTTATTGAATTGCTCATGACATCTCAGTTACCTCCTAAAGCCAGAGCGAGTCGAATGGTGAGGGATTGAAGTATGGAGTGTGTAGTTTTATATTAGTTTTATTTTCTGCAAATTAGATATAAGATTGCTCAAGTTGTTTATGATTACCTCCTAAAGCCAGAGCGAGTCGAATGGTGAGGGGTCAGAAAATGAGTTGATGTAATGTGATCTTAGTTTACTTTGCTTGCAATTCTTAGATTTCTTTGAGTTCAGTTTTTCTTATATTTTCATGGCAGCAAGGATTATGGGTTTCATGGTCACTAGTCCACCATTGTTTAATTAGAATAGTGCCACATTTTCACTCTCTTTTCAAGAATTAGTTTCATCATCGCATGTTTTTAGAAAGTTTGAAGTTTTGAAAATCATTTTAAAAGACATCATTGCCTTGAACATTTATATCATACTTGTCTTTTAGAATTTCCATCTCACATTAGAGAATTAATAGAAATAAACCCAAAACAACACAAAAACTCAAAAACGAACAAAAAAATAAGAAATAGTTTATCTTGCACATATGGTGCGCCGCACTTCAACAGTTTACGACTCCCGGATTAACAATTAATACAACAATTTAGGACACTCTGAATTGACCAAACACTTACCATATCCTAGATGATGTCTATCTATTAGAACAATTGATGAATACGGGATCCCTCAATAATCGAAACCCACCTCTGGTTGTTACAGAGAATCACAGTGGTATCCAATGTAAATCCAAACAGCTCACTGAAGAGCTTTCGCAACCATACTGCCTCACATGAGGTCATGCTAGCAGTAATATATTCTGCTTCGGCGGTGCTCAAAGCCACCGACTTCTGCTTCCTGCTCATCCAAGATATCAAAGCAGATCCCAAGGTGAAACAGCACCCGGAAGTGCTCTTACGGTCCACCAAACTGCCTGCCCAATCAGCATCAGTATATCCAAGTAGTCTCACATCTTCGGCAGTGTATCTTAACCCATTATGCCACGAAGATAGCTCAGAAGATTCTTGGCATCAATCCAGTGAGGTTCAACCAAATATGAGCTCACAATGCTAACTGCAAAACATATGTTTGGATGGAGGTTCACCAAGAGCATCAATGCGAATGAGTTTATGAAACTCATAGGCATTTCCCAAATCTGGTCCGACATCACTACCATGTAACTTCTAAAAGTTAAGATCCTCGGGGTAGTCACAGGCTCGCAGTCCATCATACCGAGTCTTTCCAATATCTTTACCACATATTTTCCTTGAGATAGGAAAATTTCCCTCGGCTTCTGCCAAACTTCAAGTCCTTGGTCCTTCATTTCAAATTCAGAAGCCAACTCCCTCTTACATTTGTGAATGAGAGGGTTTGCACCTGTTAGAAAGAGGTCATCCACATACACCACCAGTATGAGAAGCTTGTCATCTTCAACCTTAAAGTAAAGGTTAGGATCGGCTTCACTCCTAGTGAATCCCAGCTTCATCAAGTAGCTATCGATCCTCTCATACCATGTTAGGGTCCCACCCTAACCCCCTTATCTATGTAATGGGACCACGTCATAGTCAAGAGTCAATAAAGCCCATATTAATAATTGTAAGTGGTTAATACGCAATTAATAACAGAACCATAGTTAGTTGCAAATGGGTCGTAGTATTAGATAGATGGTATTAGTAATACCACGGTATTGGCCCGTGGTGTTGCATGTATGAGTCATATATAAAGGATAAACTCCCTGGAGGAGCATCGTGTCTTATTTTGTAGTCGAATTCTACTCTATTGGAGGTTGCCCCCTCGAAGAGGCAAGTGAACATTACTCTCTGAATAATAAAATCATTGCTATTCTGTGTTCTGGGTATCTTTTCTTCGCATATTCTGTGTTCTGGGTATCTACTCTTCGCACATTCTATATTTGGGTATCATTTGTAGGTTAAGAGCATAACAAGTGGTATCAGAGCACTTTCCAGGGCCAGTGGGATCTCCATTTCGTAGCAAAAATTTTTTTTGGCTAGAGACGTGTTCCGGCGTCTTTAAACCACGGGATCCGTCATTGAGCGCATAAATCTGCGGATTTAGGGAGGCATGCACGCAGGAAATACAAGAGGTGGTCACGTCTGTTGGAATTCCTTGTAACCCCTGTGGGTACCCCTTCGAGTAGTAGTGCATTAGACAAAACCGCGCACAGACTGTCTTCCACATACCCTCTGGGTATATCGGAAGCCCCCTAGGCTCCTTTGAAACCTTGCCATAGATAAACTGTCGGCCGCCTTGTGGCTACAGTACACCGAGAACAGCACTCGGAGAGATTACTCGCCCATAGATGGGTAGTCGGTTTGTACGCTAAGGGTACGGTCGATCCTCCTTAGTTAGAGCCCTGAAACATTGGGTCGAGTACTACTGCCAGACCCTTATGTATATCGCGATCTGTAGCACCTAACACTCCTCAAGACCATAGTTCCCTTTTCTATAGGGGGATAACACATCATCTATTCCAGATCCGTTGGTGCAAAGGAGTGCAGCCGCAGAAGAAATCAGTCATTCAGATCTATTAAGATCCAGCTGATCCGCAACAGCAGTCTATTCCGCCGCCAGATCCACCATTCAGATCTCTCAGATCCACTAGGTCGGAGTTGTGGAGAAGGGTTCCTGTACCGGGGTATAATTTTCACAGGACTTTTGGCCGCAGTGACATTTTGAGGATTTGACAACTGCAGTATTGATCAGGAAGGAGTAAAACTCCGTTAGGAGTTAAAAAAAAAAAAAGTCTGAGATCTTCCGGGGCGCTTATTGGTGATCTAGCCCATCAGAATCAGAACGACGAGCTGAGCGTGGTGGTACCATTAAATTATTAGTGAAATTTTTTTTGTGGCGGTCCCCATTTTTCATCAAGTTGGTGTATGGTAGCAACTAAAGCTCAAGCGATGGCCAATGAAAGGATGGACAAACTTGAAGAAACCATAAACTCCCTCCATAGTATGGTTAACGGATTAAGTATCCAGATCCAGCAAATAATCCCAAAGGACAAGGAGCAAGCCCACGAGGAGGAGTCTAATGGCAATGGATACCATGAAGGTGAGTCTAGCCACTCTCCTCACGACTGGCACACACTCCCACAACCTAGTCAACGACCTCCCAAGTTAGATATGCATAAATTTGATGGTTCTCACCCATCGGCATGGATAGTGCAAATGGAGCAGTATTTCAAATTAAATCACATCTTAGATGATGCGACTCAGCTTATGTTGGGGAGCATATACCTGGACAACGAAAGGTGGCAATGGTGGGAATGGCATCAACGTCGCAGTGGAGCTTTTAGGACTTGGAACCAATTTACAAAAGCTCTTCAAGACCGCTTTGACCATGAATCCTCTTTTTTGGGTCGTCTTACTAAGCTCCGACAGACTGGCACAGTGGAGGAATATATTACAGCGTTTGAATCCTTAGCCTTCCGTACTTGGGGTCTCTTAGATGCGTTTTACACGGAATGTTTTATTAGCGGTCTTAAAGAAGCTATTAGAGCCCAAGTCCTACTGCACCACCCTCCCTCATGGACGGAGGCTTGCAAGGTAGCTCGTAACGTGGAACATGCATTAGCAGCGCAATACAGTCGCCCAAATTTCTCCGCTAAAGGTCGACCTCCACAGGCTCACAACACGACTCAAACACTTAAGGTCCAAAAGGTGTCACCGACGGAAATGGCAGAAAGGAGAAAGCAAGGCCTATGTTACTACTGTGATGAAAAATACTCCCCAGGTCATAAATGCAAGGAACCCAAATTTTTTCAAATTGATGCCACTGACTACAGCTCAACAGAAGAAGATCCACCACTGGAGGAACATGAGCCGCTAGAGGAAGACAACCAACAAGACAATGTCTCTGACAAACCAGTTATTTCGTTGCATGCTTTGGCAGGGATTTGTTCCCCTCAAACTCTAAAAATCAGAGGGTTTATTAAACATCGCCCAGTAGTAGTCTTGATTGATAGTGGAAGTACACATAACTTCATCCATCAAAAAGTCGCAGAAATGGTGCATTGTTTTGTACGAGCAGTTTTTAACTTCCAAGTTCAAATTGTAGATGGAGGCACAATGAAATGTGAAGGCCGTTGTGAAAATGTCAAACTTCAAATGGGGGATTATCAGTTGAAAACCCACATGTTTTCCATACACATGGGGGGTTGCGACATTGTCCTCGACGTTGAATGGCTTTGCACTCTTGGGCCAATCACAATGGATTTCCAGGAGTTGTATATGAGTTTTAAGCAGAACAACCACACACATACCCTCCGTGGACTCCAGGAGGGAGCCCCCTCTATCATCAGCTCGTATAGGATGGAAAAATTGTGAAAAAAGGGCAATCATGGAGTTTTAGCTCAATTTAATGCCATCCAGGTAGTCAAAACCAAGCCATCGCCAATTCATCCTGCGATGCAACAGATTTTAAATAACCATCTGCCGGTCTTTGACAAGCCTCAAGGGCTTCCACCCTCATGAGGGGAACATGATCATAGCATCACCTTGGTTCTAGGGGCCCAACCCCCAAATGTGCGCCCATACAGATATTCGTTCACCCAAAAGAATGAAATAGAAAAAATCATCAAGGAACTTTTGGAAGACAATATCATTCGTCCCAGCATCAGTCCTTATTCATCCCCAGTGGTCATGGTGCTCAAGAAAGATGGGGAGTGGTGGATGTGTCCTGACTTTAGGGCCCTCAATAAGTTGACAGTCAAAGATAAATTTCCCATCCCGTTGGTTGATGATTTGCTGGATGAACTCAATGCGGCTCAATTTTTCACGAAGCTGGATCTTCGCTCAGGCTACCACCAAATTCGCATGAAGGAAGTCGACATCCCCAAGACTGCTTTCAGAACTCATTAAGGCCATTATGAATTCCTGGTCATGCCATTTGGTCTTTGTAATTCCCCCTCTACTTTTCAGAGCCTTATGAACCACATTCTCAAACCATATCTCAGGAAATTTGTCTTTGTCTTCTTCGATGACATCCTCATCTATAGTTGCACTTGGGCCGCACATCTTCAGCATGTAGATCTACTCTTGCAACTGCTCCGCAAGCATAAATTATTTGTCAAGATGTCCAAGTGTTCGTTTGGCATGGCAGAGGTAGAGTATTTGGGCCACATTGTGGGGCGTGAAGGTGTCAAGGTGGACCCTAAAAAGATCCAAGCAATGCAGGAATGGCCTCAACCTAAGACCTTGAAGAGCTTGCGAGGATTTTTGGGTCTCACAGGCTATTATCATAAATTTGTCTGCAACTATGGTCGCATAGCGAAGCCCCTCACCCAACTCTTAAAGAAATATTCTTTCTTCTGGAATGAGGAAGCACAACAGGCCTTTACAGCTCTAAAAATGCCATGTGTTCCACTCCAATTTTAGCACTACCTGACTTCACCAAATCTTTCGTCATTGAATGTGATGCTTCAGGGACAGGTATTGGGGCAGTTTTAATGCAGGAAGGGCGACTGTTGGCCTTCACAAGCCAGCAACTCAGTGGGAAGAATCAGGCCAATCTACATACGAGAAGGAAATGATGGCCATCTTACATGCAGTCGACACCTGGCGACCGTATTTATTGGGGCGACATTTCCAAATCCGCACAGATCATCACAGTCTTAAATATTTTTTGGAGCAACGCCTATCCTCCCCACAACAAAATAAATGGCTAGCCAAAATGCTGGGATATGATTATGAGATCATTTACAAGAAAGGGAAAGACAATAGTGTAGCAGATGCATTATCTCGCCAATTTGAGGAGGAAAGTACCCTGCTAGCTATTTCCCTCCCCATTCCAGAATGGATTGAAGAAGCTCGCAGAGAATGGTTTTCACACCCCGAGCTCTCCCAATTCATTTCTCAATTACAGGCAGATCCAAATTCCACCAAGGGCTACTCGTGGCATGATGATATTCTTCGCTACAAGGACAGAGTCGTAATATCACCAACATCCACCTTCAAAAGTCGCATTTTGGCAGAGATGCACTCATCTCCCATTGCAGGACATTCGGGCTTTCAGAAGATGTATGCTCACACCAGAAGATCATTTTTCTGGACAGGCATGAAAAAGGAAATCCTTACCTTCGTAACCGAATGCGAGGTCTGTCAACGCCACAAAGGGGAAACAGTCAACACACCAGGCACCTTACAACCATTGCCCATTTCGGCATCCATTTGGACAGAAGTTTCTATGGATTTCATTACAGGTCTTCCAAAGTCAGGGAAAAAGTCAGTCATCATGGTGGTTGTGGACCGATTGTCGAAGTATGCTAATTTCTACGCTCTCCCCCACCCGTTTACACCCACCTTGGTTGCTCAAACTTTCATGGATCAGATCTTCAAATTGCATAGCATGCCCATTTCTATTGTGTCCGACCACGAACCGATATTCACCAACAATTTTTAGCAGGAACTCTTCAGAATACAATGCACTCAACTAAAACTCAGTACTTCCTACCATCCGCAAATAGATGGTCAAACTGAAGCAGTCAACAAATGTCTAGAAACCTACCTTAGGTGTTTTACTTCAGAAAAACAACACCTTTGGGTACAATGGCTACCTCTGGCAGAATGGTGGTATAACACCAACTATCATGCCACCACCAAAATGACTCCATATGAAGCAGTATATGGTCAAATCCCGCCTTCACCTACTTCATATCTCAAGGACTGCTCAAAATTCCAAGCAGTGGATCAACTCCTACAGCACCGCGCAACTATGCTCGCCCATCTTCGACAGAATCTTCACCAAGCTCAGAACCGCATGAAGCAACAGGTAGACCAGCATCGCTCAGAGCGCCAATTTCAAGAAGGGGATCAGGTTTTTTT
>APFE031381743.1:12278-22466 GCA_000404065.3 Pinus taeda | reverse complement strand
AGAAGAGTGAGTGCAAATGAGGAAAAGTCCTCTTATATTTATACACAACGTTGGTGTTTGAATAGATGTGACTGTTGGCTTCTGAGCCTACATGAGTTGTAGGTCGGCTTGATAATAATTCCATAATCAAAATAAATTCATATCTCCATGAATACTTATCGGAATCGGATGATCCTTATAAATCCTACACCTCTCGACGAGAGGAATCTAATAAAAATATTATCAGCCATGAATAAGATGACCCACATGAAGTTTTTCCCTGGTTGCCAATTTTAACATATATGTTATGGATATCTTGAAGAAACTCAGGATGTTGGGTTGTGGATCCATGTTTACACTTATGATAACTAACTGGACGAAGATTGATGTGTCAAAGTAGGAGGCAACTGTGGACCTATGTTTACACATATGATAACCAATTGGAGGAAGATTGATGTGTTGAAGCAGGGGGCAACTGGGGACCCATGTCTACACCTATGATAACCAATTGGAGGAAGATTGATGTGTCGAAGTAGGTAGCAATGGACCCCACCTTATATAAACAACTTATTGGCTCTCTCATGTATCTGGTCAACACAAGGCTGGACATTTGCTTTGCAGGTGACACACTTAGTCAATTCATGGTGGATCCGAAGAGAGTATTTTGGACAACAACAAAACATGTGTTATGATATCTACGAGGTACAATTGAGAATGGGTTGAAATATACTAAGGTTGATGGTGTTAGGTTGATGGGATATACTGATGCAGACCTGGCAAGTAACGCAGTGGACCGGAAAATCACTTCAGGGTGTTGCTTCAACATTAGATCAAGGGTTGTCTCTCGATACAACAGGAAGCAAAAGTTCGTTGCGTTAAGCTCTGCAGAAGCATAGTACATGGGAACAAGCATGGCTATATGTGAGGCCATGTGACTACGAAAGTTGCTAGTGGCACTGTTTGGTTAGAGGGTGGAGTCGACCATTATCCACTGTGATAATCAAAGTTGTGTCAAGCTATTAGAGAATCAAATATTTCATGATAGGTCGAAACACATCGACATCATATATCATTTCATAAGGGACTATGTATAGTGTGGATCAATTTGACTACAATCTGTTCCTACATATCAATAGGTTGTAGACATTCTGATGAAGGCCTTGAATAAAGGAAATCTTGTTTCCTTCAGGGATTAGTTGGGTGTTGTGGAGAACACCTTCCCCACTAAGAGGAAGTGTTAAATATTGTAGCTCAAACAAGTGTTCTAGTCTTGAGAGGTGACATTGAAGCTAGGAACAAAAAAGATTTAATTATATCCAAGCCCATGTAATTTATCCCAAGTTTCAACTAGGGAAAATATCTTAATTATTTCAATTAGTTTTTTTTTTTTTAATATTTCCTAAGTTAAAACTTAGGGAAAGTGGATAATTAATTGAAATTAGTTGGGATAAGATCGATTTACCTCTAGAATGTTGTAGAAAGTTTCTAAGATGATCTTAGCCACCGATTGAGTCAAGTGAACTTCTCATCATGGCTATACATTTGTGAAAGAGAGATTTTAAAGGGAGATCGATGGGTAGCTTTAGAGACACATTAAGTGGGTGATTTTCAATAAAACACTAGGAGGGTTTCAACAGCAGTGATTAGGAGAAGAATTTTCAAAGGTTTTTGCCATCAATTATTTTATGTAGGAGGCCAAGTTTTCCAGTGAGACCATGAGCTTTAGGAGGAGGCCAAGGTGACCAGTAAATTCACAGGAGTAGACACCAATATTATTTCCAAAAGGCGGATCGAGTCTTCGAGAGGCCTGTGAGAGCTTTTCAAAGGAGGTGTGAATTGCCAAGAGGGTAGATCGATTTTTCTAGGAGGCAAATTGAGTTTCCAGAGGCCGGTGTGAGTTTGCCAGGAGATAGTGCAAATTTCTAGAAGACTAATGTGAGTTGTCAGGTTGCCAGTGCGAGTTGCTAGAGGCAGTGCAAATTGCAAAAGAGGAATCCGTGGGGTTTCTTCAAATTGATTTGATTAGCAAAAGTGAAGATAAAATATTGTTGGAGCTTTTCTAGTGTCAGGAAAGCAATGGTAATTTCTCAATACCAGTGTTTGCTGAAGATAATAATCTAAACCCCCAAAGTTGAAAAATGGTGTTCCCCACATTAGGGTTTTTCCAGGGACGTTTGTCCAAAACTACTTTTGTCAATTGTATGAATGGTTTCTCATATATTTCACTACAATTTATTTTGTGAATGTTGTTGTTCATGTTATTATTCATTACTTCCCTCTGAAGAATTAATTTACAGTGAACAAGTAATAGGAAATAATTAACTGGGTTAATAACACCTTCTGGGTAGCTAGAAATTTCACAACAAAGACTATGGAAATTTGGGTTTGCATGGAGAAGTTTGGCAAAATATTTTATGTGTGTACATAGAATTGCTCCTCGAGTGACTTGTGTAGAAGTAAAGAATGTAGATCATGCACAATAATGAGCAAAATTACACTATTTCATAGATACAAACAATATTTGTTTGTTTGTTTGTTTGTTTTTTAACATTTAATGATGTGTCCCACCCTCCAACCCACATGAAAGGATGAGATTTTTGGTACCTTACCAACCCCAATCGACAATCAACTCATCAATAATGATTTATCAAGAGTGAGATTTGAGCCTAAGGGGAAAGGATAAAAACTCCTCTCAATTACGCAAACCAGACTCAATTAACTAGCACTAAAAATTGTTATGCAATAGAAAACAATACAAGTGAAGTCATGAAATCTAGCTTTGCAACCCAATTGTACATAAAGAAGTTTTGTTGTGCTTAAAATTTGCTGCAGTCTTACACGATGGCATTGTTTCAAGTGTCATAGTAAAACAATGAGAAGTGTGTTGGTGCAATTGGACAACTTCAGAGAAATTCCTCTGAAATGTCAACAAAATTTGACTTCCTACAACCATGTCTCTTCCTCTTTCTCAATTATCATGTATTATTGTACTATACAAAATATAAACAAATGGATAATTAAACACTTGTTCTTCCCTTATCTAGTCTATTCATATTAGACATGACATTGTAAATGGATTTATGAGTAGCTTATATACTTCTTGGTGTTCAGGTGACTTATAGTGCATTCTCTATTAACAAAATTCAGTATTAACTTGTTCCCCAAACATATATGCCATTATCTATATGATGTTTGTTCAATTTGTTAAGTGTATGAGTTATGCCATGAAATCAAAAGTTACTTTGTTGCCCACTAAAGATGCCATTGCCAATGTAATATTTGTTCGATCTGTAAAGTTTTTGACTTGGGCCATTACCATAATAATGTATTTGAAAGAATGATTGCTTTATATTTGTGTCGTGGTTGTACATTCTCTATGTCTACTCCTCTTCCATATTAAAAAAGTCAGGCAATTTGCAAAACTTTGACCTAAATAGGGGAAATCAAATCTTAGGTAACACTTAAGCATGTATCTCAACAAAAACAAAACATTAGCCTGGAAAGAACATACCACAACACCTATGCACATAGAATACTACATGCCTTGTATTTCAAGAAATACTTTCATGGTATTGGTACTAGTGATGCACTGGAATTGTACTAGATTAATATCACTTGATGGTATCATTTAAGAATGTTAATAAAATGATAAATTTAATGATCTATACTTATCCTAAAGTGTAAAACACTTGGTGAATTTTACTAATTCTTAAAATACCAATCATAAATAGTTTGGCGTTAATTTTGTAGAAATATTATTTTTTTTAACGATTTTATATAATTTTTAGAAGAAATTAGTAAATCATGGAGGAAAACACTTTTATTCCATAGAATTTGGTCAAATTATTTTTGAAAAAGAAAATGAAATTAGTAAATCCCTTTTCAAGAAAAAAAACATGAAAATTAAACCCATGAGAAAAATTTAGTACTTATATTTTCCTATGATTGGTAACACATAATAATCAAATATACTCCATATTCTAGATGTCAATGCCATTCTTGGTAACTAATTAAGTGAAAAGCAGATAACTATTATGTCTCCACTACACAAAATATCAACCATTTTGGACCAAATTCTTTTATTGCAACAATAACGAGATAGAAACTCAATAGGAAGAAAAAAAAAAAGAGAAAAGAAAAAGTTTTCAACATTTTGAATGAGATTACAAATTTAAAAGTTGTTTAAATCTGTTATGACTTCATTTTTTGGCCACTAAAAATAACAAGAAAGGAAACTAGCATTTTTGGTCTAAAATCTAGCAAGAATCAGTTTGGATTGATGAAATCACAAATATTAGATATTAATTTTGCACAATCCAAATGTAATAAGGGTATTCAAGAACATTGAATCCACTTTTACTTTAAGAAAATAATAATAATAATAATATTCATCAAACTCAGTAAAGATTTTTATTAACTAAATTCAAGTGATGACAAACCAGAAAAAGCAGAAATCATAAAATGTTTATCCTCTTTCATTAAAAATATATAATTTTTACCTTAAAATCTTATCTTTGAACCTATTACTCTATCAATTTACTTCATTTACTTTATTTGCAACAACCAGGAGCCATGATAAATAAATTTTAAATTTAATATAAATGATGTAAGTTTCTTATCATAAAATTTTATGACAAAAAGGAGCTAGTCTATTTGAAGTGGTTATTTTTACACCTGCATAATGATATGTCGGTGGATCCATAGAAAAATGTGGTGAAAATGTATTGCAAAGTAACAAAAGAGGCACAAGACCAATTTGCAGCCAAATATAATTTCTATTTAAAACTGTTATTTTAACTTCAATATATTCAGTCGCCAATCAGAATTATAAAATTACAAGAGATCATTTCTTTGCAATTGCATTGGTTCAAGACTACTTGACCAAATGATATTCCATGACTAACCTTGCCTCCTCCATCACCCTCGTTAACAAATACTAGGAAACTTATTAGAACAATGCTTCTAAATCTTATATCCATAGGATCAACACTAGCCACGCCTTTTAAAGATAAAAATCGAACCCCTTGAACCTCTGCCAAGCCTAATTCTCTCATCCAAATATATTATTGCAATTTTCACAGTACTCTGACCTCCATACTGAAAATTAAATGAGCCAAACTTCAAACTAGGTGGGTCAAATGTAATTTCAATCCATTTGTTGTCCAAAGGCGTGAATTTCCCTGATTTCACAATATAGAAGGAATGTTGAGAATGGTATGAAAATTAGCAACATGCTAAAATAGTTGAAGGAAAATGGTATCAGCATAATATACTAATGGAATTGAATAATCCTGCACTTCTACATGCATATTAGAAGTTGCAGTCATGGGAGAAGGAGATAGTCTGGTAAAAATAAAGCTATAAGTATTAAAAAGGTTGTTAGACACAAGAAACAAGTGAAAGGACTCATAATCTAAATATTAATTCTAAATCCCAAATATTTTGAACAAACCAAGCTTGTCTGACTTGAATGATGATTGACAATTATTCCTCAGCCAAAGCATTGGGATTTTTCTTGAAAATTTTTCCTTCAACATTGTTCCAACAACTCAACAAATAACATGAAATGACCATGACTTATAATGCAATATGCAATGGCATCAAACAAAGACAGAATTTGACATTACAGATTGGCAATAATATTACACACAAAATTATAAAGAAATGTCAACCGAATGATCCAATGAAAAAAGAGAACTTAGAGTTCCTGATAGCTTGTCATGTTCTCATTGGAATCACTACAATTCATTGAATACTCTTGCATAATCAATTCAACTACAAATCAAATTACAGTGCTTAATTAATCACACACAGCATTGTGCATAGGAAAGGACTGACAAAACATAGCAACTCAGAGGACACATCACATAAACTATAGCTCAAATAATTGGGCAGCAAAATCAATAAAGAAATTGTATCAACAAAACAAATATACAACAAAAAATACGAGCAATATGAAGCTTTACGTGTCCAATAGTGAATCAGCTCCCCAACCCTAATATTATGTCATAAGGTGTATAAATAATCTGAAAAGGACAGACAAAATAGTTTGCCTCTTATCTGCTAATATTCAATATGTTACATTACTTCACATAAATTCAGGAAAGCAGAAGAGACGAAGTCATGGAAGATAATCCATTGTGATTGTTAGTATTCTTTATTGAGATTATGGCTAATCTTCACTGGAGGCCACATGCCAACCCTCTATTTGATGTATCAGTAGGTAGCTTTATTAAGCCCACATATGGGTAATTAACTGATCTGTAAATGGTAGGCCTGTAGCCTGTACATTTGTTAACACAGATCCTCTATAGAAATAGATTTTGTTCTCTGTACTTCAATAAACAAATATGGATAGCCATGATAAAATGTTCAAAGCAAATGATGTTCAGATATACCCCATACAACACTCCTAAATCTGTTTGCAAACTGAGTTTAGATGCTATGAATTAGAACTCAATTCATGTCCATGTAATATCCCGTTTCAGAGGTACTCCCCAAAACCCCAGTAAACTCCAACCAAATACGCACAAATGATATAATAATCAGGAAAATCAAAATGATAAGAATAACAGTGGTGTAACATATAATAATGTAAACATGAAATATAAGCAGAGACTCGAGAAATGCAGAGAGAAATGCTAAGCCATTTTATTATACTGAGTAATGGACTGAGTACAGGAGGTGATCAGAAAGATGGCACCTCGACTTGCACCAAGCAAGTGAAGAAATACACTCAAAATAGCAAAGGAATGGCCTCTCTCTGAACTACGTGGATGCTGCTGGGAAACTGCCGTGCTATTGCTACTGCTGGAAATCAAATGAGGACTTGGGGCTGTTCCCCTCCTCAGAAAATGCTGAAACTCTGGAATCAGCCTCTACTCAGAAAACCCAGAAAGCTTGTCTGAAATGGCCAACCCCCGAAAATCACCCCCTTGGGGAATCACGCAATCCCTCAAGGCTCTGCACTGCCACTAAGTAGAATCCTCTAAAATACTGCCTGAAACTCTGCCAAACTCCTCCAATATGCAAGAATTGATCTCTTGCTCAATCTCCCAACTCAACTCCTCCACAAACCCCCAATCCAGAACTGCCCCCAGAAGAACTGCGTCCCTCTCTCTCAAGACTGTGCAGTCCTCCAATGCTCAGCTCCACCTCGATGCCAAAGATCAAAACTACTGCAAAAAGATTGTTGAAACTACCTTGCCCGAGTGGGCACTCGAAGTCCCCCAGGGCTAAGGGTGAGATCTCCAAACGGAGACACTCAGTGCACTAAACAATGTTGCAGACAGGCTAAACAGCCAGCGTGTTCCAAGTCAAAGTGACTAGCTTAAATGCTCATAACTGAATCCCCAAAATGAGGAGGCTCCTCTCTCCTTTATAGCATTGGCCTCTCTCAATCCCAAGGCTCACCTCCTCCAAGGTAATCTACTCTTGCCACGTGTTCGTTTTCCCATCTGCACAGTCCCTCCAAGTGTCTGCGTGGGCCCCATCTCTGCGTGGTCCTTTGGCCCCCTTGGCTCCCCTTTAAGTCACAACGTTGTGCTACTAGGAAGTGACTTTTACTCTGAAAGTGAGTTATGTCCCCTTTTCCTCACTTTTTTATTTACAAATAAAGTATAGAAGGCAAAATTGAGCAAAATCGAATATTCCAATTAGCCATGGCTAATTAGGAATATTATAGTCTCCTCTAGCAAGATGTTGATTGTCCTCAAGCAACTGAAGAGATGGATGCTACAAAATTTTCTCACTCTCCCAAGTGGCATCCTCATCCGGCAAATTCTTCCACCTCACCAAGAATTCTCGGATTGTCCTGTTCCGTAGCTGCCTCTCCCTGGTATCAATAATAGCCTTTGGCTGCAACACCAAATGCCCCTCATCATCCGTGGGTGGTAGCTCCTCTGTTACTGTCACATGCTGCCCCAATGCTTTCTTCAGGCATGATACATGAAAGACGTTATGAATCTTGCTGCCTTGGGGAAGCTCCAACTCATACGCGACCTGTCCAACCCTGCGTATCACCCTGTATGGCCCATAAAAGCGGGGCTTGAGCTTCTCAAACCCCTTCTGCTTCAGTGATGACTGTCGGTATGGCTGTAATCGTAGGTAGACCAAGTCCCCTACCTCAAACTGTCTCTCCACCTGACCCCTGTCAACATACAACTTTTGTTGGTTCTACGCTATAGCCATATTATCCTTGAGAGCTTAGAGAATATCCTGGCTCTCTTGGATCCAAATCTTGGCTCTCGGAGCCTTGCTAGCACTAAACATCACGTCAGCAAAAGATAAGGGATGATATCCATACAAAGCATAAAATGGTGACATACCAATGGACATGCAATGTGTAGTGTTGTAGCAGTACTCCCCCAGATGCAGCCACTTCAGCGATGCTCGCTGCTGCCCACTGACATAGTTACATAAGTAGCCCTCCAGCCACTTGTTAACTATCTTTGTCTGCCCGTTCGTCTGTGGGTGATAACTGGTGCTCGGTGTCAACTCCGTTCCCACCAACCGAAAAAGCTCCTGCCAAAATCCGCCCATGAAACGGTTGTCCCTGTCACTGGTGATGGTCTTGGGAAGACCATGTAACTTGAAAATCTCTTTGAAGAACAGCTCGACCACTTGTGCTACTGTGTAGTGTGCGGATATGGCAAAAAAGTGTGAGTACTTTGTCAGCCGATCAATGACGACAAAGATGCAGTCCTTGCCCTGTACCATGGGCAACCCTGTGATGAAGTCCAACAAAATACACTCCCATTTCCCCTCCGGAATGGGAAGAGGCTGCAATAGTCCTGTTGGATGGTTCATCTCCCCCTTGTTCCTCTGGCAAACATCACACTACCGGACATGCTAGAGGCTGGAGTACGTCCTCCTTGAGGCCCTTCCATGAGAACCTCTCTCTAATGGCCCTGTAGGTTTTGGTAAACCCCTGATGACCTGCCAATGGTGAATCATGTGACGCCTGAAGTATCTTCTTCTTGAGCTGAGATCCCTCAGTCAAGAAGATCTGGTCCCTATAGTAGATGATCTCATCGACCACCCTGTATCTGTCATCCGCCACCTGCCCATCCAGAACCTCACATGCAAATCTATCCTTGGAGTACTCTGCTAGGATTCGAGCCCTCCAGTCTACGTCCAAGCTCATAAGAGACAACGTGGCTGGTCTACGTGAAAGGGCATCTGCTACCACGTTGCTCTTACCCTTGACATACTCAATGTCATAGTCATACACTTAGATCTTACTGATCCACTTCTGTTGCCTCTCTTGTAGTTGCTTCTGCTCCAAAAGAACTTGAGGCTGTTGTGATCAGTCCTCACCCTGAACCTGTTACCCACCAAATACTGCGGTACTTGGCTAATGCATGCATGATGGCTAGCATCTCCTTATCGTATATAGAATACAACCTCTTGTGAGGAAGGAGCTTCGGGCTCTCAAAGACTATAGGGTGACCTCCCTGCATCAACACTGCGCCAATCCCCTCTCCCGACGCATCACACTCCAAAACAATTGGCTGCCTAAAATCCAGCAATGCAAGCATTGGGCAGCTCCCCATAACCTCCTTGAGCCTGTCAAAGGCTCGCTGCACTGTATCCAACCAACTGAATGCCCCCTTCCTCATCAAATCTGTTAGGGGTGTAGCAAGCTGTGAGAAACTCTTGACAAACTTCCGGTAGTAAGTGCAAATGCCAATGAATCCTCGAAGTTCTGTCACGTTTCTCGGCTCTGGCCAATCTCTGATGGCCCTGATCTTCTCCTCATGGACCCTCACTCCGTCCACCCCTATGATGTGTCCCAAGTATAACATCTCCGTCAACCCAAACTCACACTTGGAGAGCTTGGCATAGAACTGTTGCTCCTCCAAGATGCGCAATACTATGTTAATGTGCTGGAGATGCTTCTCCCAAGTCTTGTTGTAAATGAGGATATCATCAAAGAACACCAACACAAACTTCCTCAAGTGACTGCGGAAGATGTGATTCATGCAAGACTGGAATGTAGCTAGGGCGTTGGTTAGCCCGAAGGGCATCACCAAAATCTCAAAGTGCCCATATTGACACTTGAAGGCGGTCTTGGGAATGTCCTGTTCCCTCACGCGAATCTGATGGTACCCAGATCTCAAATCAATCTTCGAGAAGAACCGTGCTCCTCTCAACTCATCCATCAACTCATCAATCCTGGGTATGGGGTACCTGTTCTTCAGTGTCTTC
>APFE031381743.1:642-12152 GCA_000404065.3 Pinus taeda | reverse complement strand
GTGCTCGGCCGAATGTGCCTAAGAGCCAGCAACTCCTGAATGGCCCGCTCAATCTCATCCCGATAGGCCTTGGGATGCCTATAGGGGGTAGTAATCACTGCCTGTATGCCCTGCTCAAGCTCAATGGTGTGCTCAAACCCCCGGTCCGGTGGCTGTCCCGGCGGAATCTCCCCAAATATTGTGGCATACCGATCAAGGATGGACTGTATCTTCGGGTGCATTGTCTGCCCTGTAGTTGCACGCAGCTTCACTGCCCACTCTATGTCTCCCTTCCGGAAGACTGCCTCCATCCGATGAGCTGAAACAATCTGAGGTGGATATGTGTGTTGTCCTCGTATCTTCTCATGCCTCCCTGTCTTCTCGTCGTCCCACTCCATCTCTAGGGCCTTCCAATCTGTAGTGACCTTCCCTAGAGTGATAAGCCACTGAACACCCAGTACTATGTTGGTGTCCGGAATATTGACCATGAAGAAGTGGTCAGTCAGTGTGTAGGTGCCCATTGTTACTGATAACTCTGGAACATAACGAGCACACGCCATGCTCTGATTGCCTGGGACCAAAACTGAGAATCCATCGAAGCTCTCTGTCTGTATACCTCTCTACTCAACCATCTGTGCATCAATGAAGTTGTGGGTGGCCCCACTGTCAACCAAAACTGATACTCCTTGGCCACGTACTGTCTCCTGTACACACAGCGTCAAATACTTGGGAACTCCTCGCAATGCTGCAAGGGCTCCTCCGGTAGGTGCAAAAGCTGCACCACCTGCTGGTGGTGGTGGAGGCGACAAGGGACCCTGCACAGCATGACTATCTCCTGCCTCCACGTCATCCTCCTCATCCTCCTCCCCGTTGCTCTTGGAGAAGACCTCAATAAAATGTGCTTTGCCAGCAGCTCATCTATGTCTTGGTGCCCACGGCTCCTGGCAGGTAAAGCACAACCGCTTCTTCTTCAACTCCCTCCTGGCATTGTCATCACGGTGCTCGTCCTGGATTCCCCTTTGGAGGCGGAACCCTCACGTCCTTCCCCTTAGGCTGGAAATCTTGTCTCTGGGGGTAAGGTGTCCGGGTCCTGGGTAAGGCATCCTGTAAGTCCCGAGTCCTGCTGATAGCATCCTAGAGTGTGGCTGGTCTAGTGGATCTGACTAGATCCTGAAGTGGCTTTGCTAACCCCTCAACAAACATGTAGATCCTCCGTGTCGTGGATAGATCTGGTACCATCACTGAAATCCTCAGGAAGTCTGCAATGTAGGTCTCTGGGCTCCCCGTCTATTTGAGCCTCGTCAACTCAACAAAGTGTTGTTCTGGATCCCTCCGATCAAACCTCTCCATCAATCTCCTGGTGAACTCGGCATATGTCATCACTCAGGAGTGTCCGAGTGTAACCATCCCATGGAACCACCAATCCTGGGCCTCACCATCCAAATGTAATGTCGCTACCTTGATGGCCTCTACCTCCAACATCTTGTTACGCTGGAAATAGATGTCTAGCTTCTCCACCCAAGACCTTGCCAAACTGTTTGATGAACCATCAAATGTAGGCAAGTGGAACCTACTAGCTGTGCAGTGGGTGTCTCCATCGTGATAATGTCGATGTCTTCTGTGATGGTCACGGGGTCTACTATCCCGCTAGAGCTGAACAAAATCTCTGAATGAAAGAGCATCCTTGAGCTCCTACTCATAGGCCTGGTACTCTGCAAAATATTCGCCCATATGACTGAGCTCTGCCTCTTGCTGGGCTCCGGCCCCCATGTCTGCTCTTAGGAAAGTGGGCATGGTAGAGCGTGTAGGGGCATGTGAGGCTATCTGCGGAGTAATATCATGTTGAGTGGCACCCTGCTCTGGAAAATGGTGGGATGTACCTGATCCCTCACCAACGTGGAAAACCTGTGGGTTCTCACACTGTCTAGCCTCCACTGCCATGAATCTCTGCCCCATCACCTCGATCTGCCTCGACAGATCCTGCAGTGATTTGAGCATGTCCGCAAATCTCTTCTCGTCCTCATCTGCTAGCGGATCCTCTTGCTCTGCATCCACCCTAGGCTCCTTTTGTTCTGCGTCCACCACAGGCTCATGTTTTGCGTCCACCACCGGAACACAGTCTCCCTCTCCGTAGGTGTTCTCCAACCTACGCCCAGTGTCTTTGTATCTCCTACCTCTGTAACAGATGTAGGGTTTTTCCCCTGGTGTCATAGATTGCTAGCTCCACAGGCTGAGCCAGATCTATGCTCTGCATACCACTGTAATATCCCGTTTCAGAGATATTCCCCAAAACCCCAGTAAACTCCAACCAAATACGCACAAATGATATAATAATAGGGAAACTCAAAATGATAAGAATAACAGTGGTGTAACATATAATAATGTAAACATGAAATATAAGCAAAGACTCGAGAAATGCAGAGAGAAATGCTAAGCCATTTTATTATACTGAGTAATGGAATGAGTACAGGAGGTGATCAGAAAGATGGCAACTCGACTTGCACCAGGCAAGTGAAGAAATACACTCATAATAGCAAAGGAATGGCCTCTCTCTGAACTGTGTGGATGCTGCTAGGAAACTGTCGTGCTGCTGCTACTACTGGAAATCAAATGAGGATTTGGGGCTGTTCCCCTCCTCAGAAAACGTTGAAACTCTGGAATCAGCCTCTACTCAGAAAACCCAAAAAAACCCAGAAAGCTTTTCTGAAATGGCCAACCCCCAAAAATCACACCCTTGGGGAATCACACAATCCCTCAAGGCTCTGCGCTGCTACTGAGTAGAATCCTCCAAAACACTGCCTGAAACTCTGCCAAACTCCTCCAAAATGCAAGAGTTGATCTCTTGCTCAATCTCCCAGCTCAACTCCTCCACAAACCCCCAATCCAGAACTGCCCCTAGAAGAACTGCGTCCCTCTTTCTCAAGACTGTGCAGTCCTCCAATGCTCAGCTCCACCTTGATGCCAAAGATCAAAACTACTGCAAAAAGACTGTTGAAACTACCTTGCCCGAGTAAGTACTCGAAGTCCCCCGGGGCTAAGGGTGAGATCTCCGAACAGAGACACTCAATGCACTAAACAGTGCTACAGACAGGCTAAACAGCCAGCGTGCTCCAAGTCGAAGTGACTAGCTCAAATGCTCATAACTAAATCCCCAAAATGAGGAGGCTCCTCTCTCCTTTATAGCATTGGCCTCTCTCAATCCCAAGGCTCACCTCCTCCAACGTAATCTCCTCTTGCCACATGTTCCTTTTCCCATCTACGCAATCCCTCCAAGTGTTTGTGTGGGCCCCATCTCTACGTGGTCCTTTGGCCCCCTTGGCTCCCCTTTAAGTCACAACATTGTGCTACTAAGAAGTGACTTTTATTCTAAAAGTGAGTTATGTCCCCTTTTCCTCACCTTTTTATTTACAAATAACTAGAAGGCAAATTTGAGCAAAATCGAATATTCCAAATTCCAATTAGCCATGGCTAATTAGGAATACTACAGTCCAGCACTTCCTAATCACAAATCTAGGATATATGGTTGTGGTAGAGTAACTACACAATCAAACAGATAACTGAGGTCTTTTCCTTTTTTCCCATTCTCCCACACAATTATAATAGAATGCAAGTGCTTCCTTCTAGGTATTGCTATCACCGTAGCCAAGGAAACCAATCACTAGCATTCTAATTTACAATTTACAACCTATTCTACAAAGACAATTAACAAATTGCATGACTTAGAATATATCACTGCACTAAGCAAGAATTGAATGAAGGGTTGGCTGTAGGTGCATTTTGACATGCCTTATACAATGAATCAACTAAAGAAAAACACTGCCATCAACCGAGAATGAACATTATGGATACCAATCAGTGGTTCCAAGTGCTTTGATAACCCAATGAACTCAGCAAGGAACCTGTGGGTGCAATCACCAATCGAGGGATGAGATTATAGCTAATAATCAAGCATGGTAGAGGGGCTGTAGGCGCATTTTGACATGCCTTATACAATGAATCAACTAAAGAAAAACACTGCCATACTGAGAATAAACATTATGGATAACAAACAGTGCTTCCAAGTGCTTCAATAACCCAATGAACTCAGCAAGGAAGCTGTGTGTGCAATCACCGATCGACGGATGAGATTATAGCTAATAATCAAGCATGATAGAGGGGCTGTAGATAGCATGGTGTATTGGTAATTCTCTTGGACTGTCATCAAATTCCAAGAGACCAAATTCACACACATATACTACGAATTAATAATCTTCAGTGACTCGTACCATTGAATAGAGCAAGAGATAGTGCTATAGATGTGTTTTTTATGCCAGCAAGCAAACCAATTAACACGTTGATCCCGTAGCATGTGAAAGACACATGCACAAGCAGTTTCTTATGCCCCCACATAGAGCTTAATGTAGAAATGCAATAATGGATACGGGATTGTGCTGATATGGGTATATTAAAGTGTATAGGCATTAATTTAAACCCAACAATCCAACTAGATGATAACCAGAACAAACACAGAATAAAGTGCTTAGTCACATGCCATAGCAACAAAGATTCACTCCCAGATGTTCCTCAAAACCCCACTAGGAAGAAAAATATCTTCTAACTTCTAGGGGATTTTCATTAAGAGAAATTCATTAAAAAGAAGGTGAGATGTGAATAGAAAGCCTTATGCATTGTTCCCCACTAGAAGACAAATTTATATGCGTATTGAACTCAACAGCAATCTTTGCCCATGTGTGGCTAGGCACAATGTCTCCCATGTCGTATGATCTTTGAGCTGACTGTCTCTTAGTCCTCACTAGAACTGCCCTTCTTCAAATCCTGTTAGTCTCTGCTCTCTTATCTTCCATTGAATGCCCTTTTTCATCACAACCTTGAATTTAATGGGTTTCCTTGGAAGGAAAACCATAACAATGGTTTATTTCAACTTTCAAGGAAATTTGTAACATTTTATCAACTTTGCCAAAAAATGATTAAATGCTCACAAAATTTACATAGAGATTTTGATACGGATCCAATTTGGATCGCAGCTCCACATTTTTGCAAGATTTTGGTCCCCAAGACCTTCAAGTCCCTTTGATTTCTTTTTTGCCTTCAAGCATCCTCTGGCAAATCTCCAAGAAAGGGTGCAGGCTCCACTTTAGGACAAAAGATAGGGGCTGAATAGGGGCTTCCTTTGGCATGAGTTTGTTGTCCATTTCGTGGTTAGAGAGGACATTCATTGTTGCAATAGGTCACTGGACGTCCACTGTTCCTTGGGCTGCAAATGCAAGCAACTTCTCTTTCTTCTTGACTTTGACCCTCCAAGCTCTTGGTTGTTTGGTTCTTGGGATGGAGTTTTGGGTGAAGCGTCCAACATTTGGCCTCCCAATGTCCAACCAATCTATAGCACTGGAAATAGTTCCTACATGGGCATCTTGGCCTTCTAGAGTGCTAACAATTAATAGCCTTATGATCCATTTTCTTGGAACTGGGAAACAAACTGAAGATACTATGCCATACCTTTTCAGTTTGTGATAATGCTTGACAACTTGGTTGCTTGGTCCCCCAAGAGTTGGAATGGATCTAGATGGTGGAGTCATCTCTTTGCTGCCCTCTTCCAAGCCTCTACAAGTAGACTTCAGAGGCTTACTACACAATCCTTTTCCATTTGTCTTTTTCTCCATAGTAATGTCTTCCTTATTAGTTCCTCTTGCTTTGAAAAAGATGGTTCAAGCTAAACTTGTGCGGGATTCTTGTCTACTGAATCCTAGGCGTTCATGCTTGGACCTCTATTGAGCTATAATAGGGATCACAATCCCTTGGTATTCCTTGCCTAGGCCTTGGCCATCATAGCACATTTGTCTCATGAGCTTGGAACCAATGCTTTTAGTTTGCTTATGAAAGTTACCAAAGGCCTCTTAAGCAAGAGTCTTGGAAAGTGAGTTTACCACGCCTGACTCTGTCATGGTGTTCGCATCTGCAGTGGTAACAGAGGGAATTGGCTTGGCCTCTTGGACAGCTTCTTGTAGCTTCTTCAAGGCCTCTTCCTTTGCTGTCAAATCCCTATATAGCAGAGTAGTCACTTCAATGAACCTCTCCTCTTGCCAATTATCCAATTGAGTGAATTTCTCCTTCACTTGCAAGACCTGTCATCTGCTCCTATCTAATTTCACCCTCACTTAGTGAAGAAGTCCTGGGATTTAGCAAGTTCTTTTCCCATCTCATCTGCTTTCTACTTCCAATACCAAATTTCCTCTTGGATCTACCTGTTTAAATCTCTCAATTCTTCCAACTTTACCCTCTTCAAGGTTTTGTCCATGGAAATTGCTTCAAGGTCTTTCATGAACTTGTTCTGATACCTTATGATCTATAAACAGTAGACCTATGGCCTATCCATTTCGTCAACATAAATCCTTTGCAGAAATATATTTTATTCTCTGATCTTGAATGAGAATATATAGATAATCATGATAAAATGCTCAAAGCAAACGATGTTCAGATATACACCAGACAATACTCCTAAATCTGTTTGCAAGATGGGTTTATATACTCTAATTTAGAACTCAATTCCTATTTAACACTCCCCAGTCATGAATCTGGGATATATGGTTGTAGTAGAGTGATTACACAACTAAATAGGTAACTGAGTTTTTTTTCCCATTCCCATACACAGTTATAACAGGATGCGAGCACTTCCTTCTAGCTATTGCTCACTATAGCCCAATGTTTTAAAAACTGGCTCGGTTTGACTTGAAACTGGTCAAACCAGCCAAGTAGATAGAGCGCCGGTTCAACTCAGTCAACAAACTGGACCGACAGACTGGTTTGTACTGACTTGGTATCAAACCAGTCTAAACCAGCTGAGCCAGCTCACTGACCACATACACATTTTTAGGTCTGCACACAGGTTGACAATGAAGACAATGTTTTGGCTGTGTATGTCCACTGTATAGTGTTTTCCCTTCAGTTTTCCTTTCTCCTTGTTTGCTGGAGCTGGTCCTCTTATAGTGAAGATTCAATGAAGACATTTAAGTCATTATCATGAGGGTGATAGGGGGCTTTTGGAAGGCCTGAAATATGCATGGGATGGGTCTAGACTCTACAAAAGGGATTGCTGCATCTTCACATAAATAGAATGCTGTTCTATAGGCAGTGTTGTAATAATCCTAATCCTACATGTAGAAAAAACACCTTGCCTGGAGCTAACACAAACATCATTTTTTCAACATTTTATTAACTTAGAATCAGTGTTAGGTCAACAGGGGAGAAGATCTAAAATCTGTTGATAATCCCAGGAAAAAAAGTGAATAAAAGCTGATGGTATTTGCTGGGAAACGCTCGTCTTCACTCAACAATATGTTCATATTATTGTTAACTGGGCACTTTCATGGTTTTCGAAGGCTTTCCAAGGTTCTATAAACAAAATATAAAGCAAGACGACATTGCATTTCCAGCAAATGATTCAGTTAATGGGGTTGTTACATGCAGTCAAAGGATTGGAAGTTGTTGGCAGCATAACTGTTTTCAAAGAATCGTAAGTTGTTCGAAACATTATCTTAAAAATAATCGTTTCATTAAAAATTAATTATTTTATGTATTTTTTTTAAAACCAAGTCATCGAGTCTAAGTCAAAACCTGAGTTGATAGGTGGCCGAGACAAGTCTGAGTCCGAGTTTTAGAACATTGTTATAGCGAAGGGAACCAACCAATAGCATTCTAATTTACAGTTTACAACCTATTCTATGAAGACAATTACCAAATCACATGGCTTAGAATATATCACTACACTAAGAAATTATTGAATGAAGGGTTGGATGTAGGTGCATTCTATATTTCTTACATAGTGAATCAACAAGAGAGAATTCCTGCCATCCACTGGGAATGAGCACTATGGCTACGAATCAGTGGTTCTGAGTGCTCCAACAACCCAAGAAATTGAGCAAGGAAATTGTGGGTGCCATCAACAATCCAAAGAATTAATCATGAAACTATAATTACACCAGCTTTCATCAATTGAGAGATGAGATATAGCTAATAATCATGGTAGAGGAGTTGTAGATAGCATGGTGGATTGGTAATTCTCTTGGGCTGTCACCAAATTCCAAGAGGCCAAATTCACACACATAGACTAGTCATGACTCATTACAATATTCTAGCGACTCATACCATTGAATATAGCAAGAGGTACAGTGGTGTAGATGTGATTTTTACCCCAGCAAACAAGCCAATTAACACATGGATCCTATAGCATGTAAAAGATGCATTCACAGCAGTTTCTTGTGCCCAACAAACAGAGATCAAGGTAGAAATGCGATAGTGGATATGGTATTGTGTCGATATGAGTAAATTAAACAATGTACAGGCATTAATCTAAATCCAACAATGCAATGAAATGATAATTAAAACAACAAAAACAACCACAGAATAAAGTGTTCAGTCACATGTCATAACAACATAGCTGACTGTAACATCCCCTGGTTAATATTACTCTCTTGTAAATAATTGTAATTATTTTAAAAGGCTGAGAGAGGGACACGGATTCCATTGCTTGAGGCAGGAGATTGCTTGAGGGAATTATTGTTTTAAATATCAGTCCTGGTTTGTTGAGTTGGCTGACTATGCCATAAATTAACTGAAAGAAAAGGGACAGGGGCAGGTGTCCTTTGACTCTCTTAGCAATCAAAACAGGACAAAAACATTAAGGCAGCATGGGTTGCGCAGTCCACGAGGAGGGGAATGCCACGGAATCGTGGAGAAGAAGGGCAGTTAGTTGTGGAAAAAGGGAGAGGACCCTGAGATTATTTGGGGATGGATACATGCACTCTCTAGAGGGGAGAGGCAGAAAAAGGTGGCATTTAGAACTGCTGTAGCAGAGGCAGGAAAAGATCATCGCGAGCTGCATTGCAAAGCAATGGAGAAGGGTAAAAACCAGCTGAAGGACTCCTAAAAAACTTGCTGGGCATAAGCATTACAAAGAGAGTAGTGGCTTGCCTTGGGGATGAAGGCAGGGTGACCTGGTGGTATTCTAGCTCAGTTGTGCATTCGTTGAAGGCTTCCCTCTGAAGGCACTCCACCTCAAGCTTTGGAATCTGGTTCGGGAGTGACAGCTACAAGTAATAGCAGTTGCAGCTAGTCTATGGTTGGGTGGAGAGTTGAAGTCCCACTCTTAGTTGGAACACTTTTGTACTGAATAAGGTAAGTGTTTATTACGCTCTTTATTCACATTAAAAACAAGTTTATATTTCTTGTCTGAAAAGACGTTATTAATGCATGAGACATGATTGTCATATTACTATCTATAGGAATGACCAATATGTCGTGTCACTGTTTTAAAAGGCATAGAAACAACATGTGCTGATGTTGGTTATGTTCCAGTAGCAATTAGTATGGAGATCCTTCCTTATTGCAGTGATGTGATTATGTTGATTGCAAGCTCTTACTAACATTGCTGATGTGGGTGTGTGGTATTATTGAGGATTTCTTTCTCTCTGATGCTTAATGACTTGTTTATTTTATATGGTAGCCTTCTCCAAATCTTCAGTAATGTATACTCTGGTTCTGGGTCTACGTTCCTTGTTAACAAGAGCTCAAGCCAGAGTGAACCTTGTGTTTCAGTGCTGCGGATGGCACTGCTTCATAAGCTTGAATGACTTGATTTACATACCTACACTTCACATAATGTTGCATCTCTGCTATGCACACGATGATGGGAATCTCTCCATTCTGGGTGTTATATCCTGTATGCAGTCTCGGTGCTGGAATGATGTGATAAACACCTGTTTGAATGGCTAGTTACAGTCATGGTGCTCGACTGGATTTGCACTCTATTAGTGTGAATATAAGTGTGTGTGTGTGTGTGTGTGTATTGGTTATTCTCTGATAGTAATTGTATGGAAGCTCCTTCATAAATCACAGGATCATGAACTTGTTTTGATTAAGTTCAGGGTAGCATATCGAAGATCCTCTCTCCTCGCTAGTCTGCTGGTCTGTCTATTTCATCTGGAATTTCTCTAAGCCTTCCAATAACGCAAACCCACGTTCTTACCTTGGGTCTGTATTTTTACCTTCTCCAAGTTTAGGGCCGAGAGGGCCTTGTTCTCCTTGTTATAGATAAGATTGCTTTAGGAGCTAGAGGACTTGGTTTTATACTTCTGAGATGGGCATGATACTGCCCTTAAGCCATAAGTATGATGGGAATTTGTTCCTCTACGGACATGTACTCCCATGTATGCTTCTAGTTAGATGTATGGATTCTGGTACGTTGATTGATCATCAAGGGAGACCATAGACCTCTGAAAGGCTGAATGGATAAGTCTTTGGTTTGAATGGACAATTTCCTGTACAGTGTCTTATATTTTTTTCCCTTAAGAACCTAGAGATGGTGACTCTATTGTAAGCTTAGGAGGGATAGCACTCACAGGTGCCTTAGGAAACCTTATTGGCAGTAATCAAGCTCTAGTGCAAATCCAAGCTATTATAGAACCATTGTGACCTCAACTAAGTGTATGTAATTGCGCACATAACGTAGAGCGGCAGGAAGACCCTTCCTCTTATCCTTAGCCTCTTAGTCTTATCCACGATATTGGATGGGTTATCAAGCAGCGCGACGGTCGACTTGACGGCCTGGTTGCTAGCCATATGACTGCAACGCTAGACCAAGAGCCAGAGCTCGTATTATCAATGATTGGGAATAAGCAAGAGAGATCAATGGCCGACAAGAAACCCGAGATGACGTAACCCTAGAGGCCATGTCTCGAAATCTCGCAAATGGCCACGCAAGGAAGAGACCGAGCTGACTCAACACTGGACTAGTGTGGCCGAGTCGGCGAAGTGGAGAAGGTTGGGGTGAGCCAAAGTCCCCGTATTGGCTAGTGGAAGGGGGCCCAATAACCATACGGAAGGTTTGTCGCAATGGAAAAAGGCTAAATATGGGCCCGCTTTAATAAAGAAAATGGCGCGACAAGAGATGGGAATATCTCTGTCTCGAAGTCTGTCTCCCGAAGGTGGCTATGTGTAGCACTCAAGGGAGAGTCAGGCTGACTTAGCGTTGGGCTATCGTGGCAGGATCAAAGTCATTGGAGTAGTTAAGTGAGGGGTGAACCGGTGGTATAATAGGGAGTATTGACCACACGGGGAATTGGACTTGCCAGGACACGTGAGCCCGAAGGCTATTCCGTGAAAGCATAAAGCGAAGCACATATTGAAAGGAGCAAGATGACGTAAGCCCGGGCTATGGTGGCATACATGTGGGCCCGACTATTTATTCATTGGCGCAAGGGCGAACCCATCTTATAGGTTAGCCCCAAAGACTAACCCCAGAGCATTCGTAGGTGCGCAAGAGAGGAAGGGTCAGGTAACAAATTCCAGGAAACGAGAAAGGTTTTCGTCAATAAGTGATCTGTCAATTGACCGCTAACACATAAGCCCAGAAGGTATTTCTCGGAGTTGCCTGCGAAGGTGCTAAAGTGAGAAGGGTCGTGATAACGGACCTAGGTAATGGGAGATTTAACAATATTTGATGGTCCTTCCAGTGTTGCACGAAGCGCCCCCCCCCC
>APFE031381727.1:0-12326 GCA_000404065.3 Pinus taeda | reverse complement strand
CAATGTTGTAAATGTAACGTTCATCTTGGATTCATTTTAATATCATGGGTCTATAAATCATGGTAATTTTATAGTTTTAAGTATTAAGAGATTTTCATTTTTTTAAACAATTCAAATGGTTTATGTTTATATTACAACATAACTTCCCTATTGAGTTGGAGAGGGTCAAACATTTAGAATAAATTGATACATGTTTGTTAAAATTGTAGGTTGTCTAAAAGGTAATATGCATGTCATTTCTTACCATATAAAAACATAATTTTCAATCTTTCCCTCTTTCTTGCTTTTCCTTTTAATCTCATACCACTTCTCTGAAGAAGGATCCACAACATGTAAATGTAACTCAAAAATCATGAGATCAAGAAGTAGAGGTGAGGCTAATTACTTCTCAAAATAAAAGGTGTCAGTTTGATGAGACTAATTCATTCCCCCAAAGGAAATAAATGTTACATCATCCATACTCATGGAGAATATTCTAGAGAACAATTTTTTATTCTACTCTAGTCTTCAAGATAGAAAAAAGGTTCCCCAAGAAACAATTCTAAAAATGTAAGATTAGCCTTCTTGGAATCAATGTTAGTTGATTTTCTATACTTTTTTTTCTCTTCTTAAACTAATGGAAATGTCCAAATTTTTATTTTATTTTTCCTTGTCTTTGTCCATGAAGAATGGTTTCATGAATGGGAAGAATAATCTTTTATGTCTTAGAAGACAATAAATTTGGCACTATAATGTTGTATTTTGATCATCCTAATCTTGTTGCAAGTTAATGTTTCCATTTTTGTTGACAATATCAATGATGGTTAAGGTCACATATATCTCAATGAGATCAAATTCGTTGATGATAATTTTAACTTCTAACCTACCAAGGCCTCACGGGTCAAATTCATGTCTAGGTTCAAAACATGTAAGAAGAAAACCATTACTCTCCTACTTTTTCTCCAACTCTCTTTTCTTTTGTTTATTAAAAAAAAAATGAATTTTTTTCAAAATGATTAGTGTTTTGAAGATGCTTTGATGATCATAAAATTTATTATGTTAATATTTATTTCTATTTTATAAAATAATACAATAATAACTAAAATTCAAGTTCAAGACTTAATGATTTGTAAATGGTTTTTGATGTTCCAATAATAGATGTGATAATATTAGTAAAACATCTACAAATAATTTTTTCTTAACATTCCATAACCTTTAATTCATTGATATCCTACTTTATTTAAATTAACTAAAATGCAAGAAACAAAAAATAGAAAAGAAATGAATACACCATGTCTAGTAGCAACAAAGATTTGTTTAGGAAACCCTTAGGGGAGAAACGAAGCTAGAAGGAGAGGATGCTTTTCTCTCTTTACTTTCCTATGGAAAAGTACAAGTACACAAGAAGAGGTTCTCTATATGAAATTACGTGGGACATGTGGCTTGTAACACTATTATAGAACATTAATATCCTCTATTATACTTTTTCCAATTTCCCACTCCCAATTTATTTGCACACTATAGAATAGAATAAAATGATATAAAATGAGACCCCTAGTCCTCCTACTTTCCTGATGTATAAGATAGTTTGATAGACAATGAGGGATGATGTTTGACTCCCTCAAGTCTCAATTAGATTTACAATCTTCAACTTTATAGAGTCTTCTTAAATGTCTGCATGTGGCAAGCCCATTATTCATGAGTAACATAGATTGACATGGCATCCACTCATACCATGGCAGTCAACACAGTAAGTAAACTTGTGGTAAACATAATGAGTTCATACGAAATCCATTTGAAACACAACTTGCACCATTGGAAAGAATCTAAGCTTGGAATAATGTATTGGAGTGTTGCATAAGTGAGAATTCTTTTAGTAAAAAAAAATTGTTTTAGGCCGTAAAATTCCTCCATAAGATTTCAAACCTCAATTCTCAAAATTGAGAGCCATCAGTAAAAATGACCCTACAAGTTGATTCATCCAATCTTTCCACTCTTGAAGCATCAAAATAGACAAAAAATAATATAACGATCTAATCTAGATTTACCAATTATGCATCAAATTGATATATTATAATATATATATATATATATATATATATATTATATATATATTATATATATTATATATATATATATATATATATATATATAATATATTATATTATATATTTGCGTACAAGTGACCTCCTTTATGTACAATATTGTATTACTTAGTTTACATGGTTGTACATGCTCTTTCTCCGATCAATTAAAAAAAATAATGAGCTCTCATAAGAAAACACAATTTTAATCATTAGTCCACTCAAGTTGTCCACATGAATTTCTATATAGTAGCATAGAAAATTCAACATATCATAATATTTAATTATCATAAAGATGGATTGGTTATAGGGTGAATATACTCAGCTTTTAAATGTCATTTGCATGTCTTTCCAACTTGTTTAACTTGTTTGTCATTAGATGCATGTATATTTGCACTATAAAGTCAAATACATCATGAATCACATCTTGCAAATGTTTCTGTGACTATAAAATTCCTCATCCTATCTTATTATAGTCAAAATTGTTATGACACCCACACACAATACATTTCCCTTATTTTTATCTTTGCAAGTATACTACAAAAATGATAATAGTTTAACAAATCTAATTTTCTCAAGGATTTCAACCTTAGTTTTTTTTTAGAACACGTTGTTGTTATTTTTAGTACATGTTATTTGATGTTTTAACATGAATTCTATCTATGTGTTTGCAGAGCTAGATTATGTGTACATGCTATTTTGGGATGTCAGTGCTTCCCTTAGTACTGTAGGTAGATTCACAAAGTGCAGTTGGATTATAGGAAATATGAATAAGAAAAAAAATGAAAGGATCCTCCAAATTGTCATATTTTCATCATATTTCTATCATCCTTTACACACCATTTTGTCTACCCATAACCTTGTTAGAGATAAAAATAATATGACATAAATAATGATAATAATCATGCATAGCAGCAATACACATAAACCATGGTCATCATGATTTACAGTACAAAACCTCAACTGTGGAAAAATTAGCTAATAGATCTATTAGTCGCTATTGCTTAAAAGCAATCATGCATTGACTTAAAAGAAGCAAATCCAACCAACATCTTGACCTTGTTAAGTGAGGCCTCAACTCAAATCAGATAGATTACAATCGGGGATCCCCAAAAATTCTAAAGGATTCATCACCTGCAATCCATGGAATTCAAGTTAATTTGTTTTAGGCCTCAAAATGCCTCCAAAGGGTTTCAGTCCTCAATTATCCAAATCGAGAGCCATGAGTAAAACTTTCCCTACAAGTTGATTCCTTCAATATTTCCACTATGCAAGAATTAAAATGAATAAAAAATAATATAATGATCCAATCTGTATTACATAATTACGCTTAAAACTGGTATATATAATATTTCCCTGTTTTTGATAAAAGTGACCTACCTTTGTGTACAACAATTACATTGCTTAGTTTACATGGTTGTACATGCTCTTTCTCCTTCAAATTATAAAATTTGACCTCTAACAAGAAAACACAACTTTTAACTATTAGGTCCACTCACGTTTTCCACATGAATTTGTAAATAGTAGCATGTAAGATTAAACATATCATAATCCTTTCGCCTATACAACTGTTCAAATTAGCAGCTATCCTCTTAACTAGCATAAAGGTGGATTGGTTATAGGGTGAATATACTCAGTTTCTCAATGTCTCTTGCTTGTCTTTCCAACTTGTTTAACTTGTTTGTTGTTAGATGCATGTATATGTGCACTATAAAATCAAATACATAATGGTTGGCATCTTTGAAATGTTTCTATGACTATAAAATTCCTCATCCTATCTTATTATAGTCCAAATTGTTATGACACCCACATATAACACATTTCCCTTATTTTTAACTCTGCAAGTATACTAGGAAACTGATAATAGATTAGCAAATCTATTTTCTCAAGGATTTGAACCATAGTTTTTTTAGTACATGTTGTTTTTTTTTACATGTTATTTTATGTTTTAACATTAATTATATCGATGTTTTTGGAGAGTTAGATTATGTGGACATGTCATTTTGGGATGTTAGTCATCTGTTACTTTTTAGATAGATTCTCAAAGTGCACTTTATTTTAGGAAATGTGAATAAGAGAAAAATTAAAGGACCTCAAAATTTTCATAATTTCATCATATTTCTATCATCCTTTACACACCATTTTGTCTATCCATAACCTTGTTAGAGATAAAAACAATCTGACATAAATAAAGATAATAAGCATTCATAGCCACAATACACATAAACCATGCTCATCATGAATTACCCTAGAAAACCTCAAATTTGGAAAAATATCTAATATATATATTTAGCCCCTATGGCTTAAAAGAATCATGCCTCGACTTAAAAGTAGCCAATCCAACTAGCATGTTGACTTAGTTAAGTGAGCCCTCCACTCAAATCAGACAAATTACAATGGGGAATCCCCAAAACTTTTAAAGGATACATCACATGTAATCCATGGAATTCAAGTTAATTTTTCTTAGGCCTAAAAATTTCTCCAAAATGTTTTGGGTCTCAAGTCTCCAACTCAAGAGCCATCAGTGAAAATGGTCCTACAAGTGGATTCCTCAAATATTTACACTTTGTGAGCATCAAAATAGATAATAAAAATATAATATAATGATCCAATCTCGATTAACTAATTACACATCAAAATAATATATACGATATTTCCTTGTTTGCGATATAAGTGACCTCCCTTTGTGTACAACAATTGAATTAATTAGTTTACATTTTTTTACATGTTCTATCTCCTTGAAATTAAAAATAATTTGACCTCTTACATGAAAATATAACTTTTAACTATCAGGTCCACTCAAGTTTTCCATATAAATTTGTTTATAGTATTTTATAATCTTCAACATATCATAATCCTTTCCTGAATGTGAGTGTTCAAATACATAGCTATCCCCTTCAATAGCATAGATGCGGATTGGTTATAGGGTGAATATATTAAGTTTTCTCAATGTCACTCACTTGTCTTTCCAACTTGTTTAACTTGTGTTTTTGTCAAATGCATTTATTAGTCAAATATTTTAGGTCAACCATGGTTGTTTTAGAGGACATGATTTTGGTGGCCTATGGTATTAGAGTGCATGGATTATATGTGATGAATTCTTTAACAATTTTGGGGATTCTCCATTGTAATGTGTTTGATTTGAGTTGAAGGTTCACTTAACTAGGTCAAGATGTTTGTTGGATTACCTACTTTTAAGTCAGTGGATAGTTCCTTCAACTGCATCATTTATGGAAGACTGATTTGGTAAGGTTCCTTTGATATTCTTTTTACCCCTAGTATCAGCTATATGGAAAACTATGTTTCCATGTTAGTTGGTAAACCAAAAATTTCGTCAAGAAAAACATTGTCATATTGTCAAATAACTTCTAATTAACTCACAAGATTGGCTAATTTATCCAATGAATGGTTCACAACCTAACTAGAAAATATTTAGCATCCCTTCCTTATAATTCTCTCTAACTATAGTGCAGATATTTGGTGCACGAAAATGGACCTTAATATGCCCTTTATAATCTAGATATCTCCATTTTCTGATGTACAAGTAATATTTTTTTCAAGGAAATTAACAATTATCTGATGCCCGTCCAGCCAATACATCACCACTAGAATGTCATATCAGGGTACTGTTAATATATTCAAGCTCACAGTGGTCTATGTTCCATTTAATATAATTGGGAAAGCCTTTTTCCGAAGTAGTAAGTTTTCTTTTTGTTCTAGTGGCTAACTGGACCAACCATAAAAATTTATAGTTTTTAAAATGTAGCTAACAATTTTCTATAGCATAATGTCTAACATAACTCATGTTAGGACTATGGTCTATTAATACAGAAACAGATTGGTTAAAAATAGTATCTCCTATCTCTACCATGGTGGACTAATGCTTTGATTGGCGTCATTCCAAGGTTGTGTTGATGCATGGTATATATCTAGCCACATTTTTGGCACTAGAATCCTATTAAATGTCTTATAGGTTTCGAAAGGATTTGGTATTATAGGGGAAATACTACAAAACATGAGGTTCTCCACAACCACAACATTTTAAGGGTTCCCTTTCCATTCAACTAACTCCCTTATTATTGATTTTTGTCTATTTACACCCAATTTGGGCCTAAGTTTATATTATTTAAGTTTGATTGTTGTTTATGCTAATGTTTTTGTTTTTACACCTTTACGAAGTTGTTTAAATGTCCCATATTTTCCACCTTTTCCACCTTGAGCCATTTTGTCCTTCTTCCTACTAGACCAAGATTTCATATTTTCATTTTTCTTCTTGGCCTATAAGTTGCATATTCTGGTCTTCCTCACGAATTCATCCATAGTTTTTGGATTATCTTATTTAATTCATTTTTTAAAAGAGATTGGAATGTATTTTAAAAAGCATTGTAATCTTGTTTAACTTTTTTGTTGTTAGATGCATGTATATGTGCACTATAAAATCAAATACATCATGTCTCGCATCTTTGAAATGTTTTTGTGACTATAGAATTCCTTATCCTATCTTATTATAGTCTAAATTTTTATGACATCCACGTACAACATAATTTCCTTATTTTTATCTTTGCAAGTATACTAGAAAACTAATAATTTATTAAGAAATATATTTTCTCAAGGATTCCAACGTTATCTTTTTTAGTACATGTTATTTTATTTTTTAACATTAATTCTATCTATGTGTTTGGAGATTTAGTTTATGTGGACATGTCATTTTGGGATGTCAGTGCTTCCCTTAGTAATGTGGGTAGATTCAAAGGGTGAATTTTGATTTTAGGAAATTTGAATAAGAACAAAATTGGAAGGACCTCAAAATTGTCATATTTTCATCATATTTCTATCATCCTCTAGACACCATTCTGTCTACCAATAACCTTGTTAGAGCTAAAACTAATATGAAATAAATAGTGATTATAATCATACATAGGAACAATACACATAAACAATGCTCACTATCATTTACACTAGAAATCCTCAATTGTGTAAAAAGTAGATAATAAATCTATTAGTCCCTATAGATTAAAAGAAACCATGCCTCTAATTAAAAGAATCCAATCCAACCAATATATTCACCTATTTAAGTGATCCCTTCACTCAACTCAGACACATTACAATACAGAATCCATAAAAATATTAAAGAATTCACCACATGTAATCAACGGAATTCAAGTCAATTTGTTTTAGGCCTCAAAATGCCTCAAGAAGGTTTCAGACCTCAATTTCACAAATCGAGAGCTATCAGTAAAAAATTCCCTACAAGATGATTCCTCTAATTTTTCCACTCTCGAAGAATCAAAATAGATAAAAAAAAATAATATAATGATCCAATATGGATGATTCTTTTACGCATTACTCATATAATATATATTATATGTATTATATATTAATAATATTATATTATATATAATATATCTATATTTTATCCCTTTGAGGTACAAGTGACCTCCCTTTGTGTACAAAAATTTCATTACTTAGTTTACATGGTTGTACATTCTCTTTCTCCTTCAACTTAATTAGAAAATTGACCTCTCACAAGAAAACACAATTTTTAACTATTAGGTTCACTCAAGTTGTCCACATGAATTTGTATATAGTAGTGTATAAATTTCAACATATCATAATCCTTTCGGCAATGTGAATGCTCAAATTAGTAGCCATCGACTTAAATAGCATAAAGGTGGATTGGTTATAGGGTGAATATACTCAATTTATAAATGTCGCTTTATTGTATTTCCAACCTGTTTAACTTGTTTGTTGTTAGATACGTGTATATGTGCACTATAAAATAAAATACATAGTGACTGGCATCTTTGAAAATTTTCTATGACTATAAAATTCCTCATCCTATGTTATTATAGTCCAAATTGTTATGACACCCACATATAACACATTTCCCTTATTTTTATCTTTGCAAGTATACTACAAAACTGATAATATATTAACAAATATATTTTTTCAAGGATTTCAACCTTATTTTTTTTAGTACATGTTATTTATTATCTTAAGATGAATTTTATCTATGTTTTTGGAGAGTTAGATTATGTGCACATGTCATTTTGGTATGTTAGTGCGTCCCTTAGTTTTCTAGGTAGATTCACAAAGCGCACTTTGATTTTAGGAAATCTGAATAAGAAAAAAATTAAAGGACATCAAAATTGTCATACTTTCATCATATTTTTATAATCCTTTACACACCATTTTGTATATCCATAACCTTGTTAGAGATAAAAACAATCTAACATAAGCCACAATACACATAAACCATGCTCATCATGATTTACCCTGGAAAACCACAAATTTGGAAAAACTAGCTAATATATTATTAGTCCCTATGGATTAAAAGAAACCATGCCTTGACTTAAAAGTATTCAATCCAAACAACATGTTGACTTAGTTAAGTGAGATCTCAACTCAAATTAGATAAACTACAATGGGGAATGCCCAAAACTTTTAAAGGATTCATCACATGTAATCCATGGAATTCATGTAAATTTGTTTTAGGCCTTAAAATGCCTCCATAAGGTTTTGGACTTCAGTTCTCCAAAACAATAGCAATCAATAGAAATGACTCTACAAGTTGATTCCTCTAGTCTTTCCACTTTGGAAGTATCAAAATAGATAATAAAAAAATAATACAATGATCCAATTTAGATTACCTAATTATGCATCAAACTGATATATATAATTTGTTTGCGGTACAATAACATCCCTTTGTGTACAACAATTGCATTACTTAGTTTACATGGTTTTACATGCTCTTGCTCCTTCAAATAAAAATAAAAAAAAGGACCTTTGAAAAAAAAGCACATTTTTTCACTATTAGGTCCACTTAAGTTGTCCACTTAAGTTGTCCACATGAATTTGTATATAGTAGTGGATAAGTTTCAACATATCATAATCCTTTCAGAAATGTGAGTGTTCAAATTATTAGCTATCCCCTTAACTAGCATAAAGGTGGATCAGTTATAGGGTGAATATACTTAGTTTCTCATTGTCATTTGCTTGCCCTTCCAACCTCTTTAACTTGTTTGTTGTTAGATGCATGTATATATGCAGTATAAAATCTATACATCATGATTGGCATATTTCTATAACTATAAAATTCTGCATCCTATTTTATTATAGTCCAAATTGTTATAACACCCACATACAACACATTTCCCTTATGTTATATTTGCAAGTTTACAACAAAACTGATAATAGATTAACAAATCTATTTTCTCAAAGATTTAAACCTTAGTTTTTTTACTACATGTTGTTTTTTTTTAATGTACATGTTATTTTATGCCCCTAGCGTTCTGTACTGATCATTTATCCCACTTACCCATGAGAGGGATTTTTTTTTCAAAAAGAAAAAAATTATAAATAAAATTTTTTGAACAGGTTTTGAATTTTTGAATCTTTATGAAAGGGAAGATAATTGTTTTAGAGTTTATTTTTGCAAAGTGTCTCTATCCAGTATGAAAGGTGTTCCTATTTCTGAATATTAGAAGGGAGTTAATTAATTTTTCGTGGTTTATTTGATTGCAAACGCCTCTCATCCACAATGAAGCGATTTATACCTTGATTTATTAGTTAATATTTTGACTCTTAAATTTAAATATAAAAAAAATGTTATGTTCGCCTATCAAATTTTCCCCCCTCAATATATTGAGTAGATCTAAAATTAAGAATTTTAAAATAATTATTTTCATTTTCTTATTTATTTTTAAGAGTGAGAAATTTATTATTTCAAAATACATATATCTCATCATTCATTAATGGATGGTTTAATTAAGAAGAGAATTAATGGTCTTTTACACTCTATTTTTTTATTTGGATGAGGAAAATTTTTGAATTTGTTTTTAAGAGTGGTAAAATTGTCTTTTCAAAATACATACATCTCCTCATTCACTGATTGATGGTTTCAATATTTAAAATTATTTCAAATATTAATCAAGAAGAGAATTAATGGTATTTTACACTTTATTTTTTATTTAGATGATGAAAACCCTGAAATTTTAAAATATTGATCATCTTAAATTAATTTCAAGTATTTTAATATATATTCTTTCTATTTTTTTATAATAATTTATTTTTTTTAACTATATTTGATGATTTAAATGTCCTATAATAAGAAGAAAAAAAAATCAAATTCAATTCACACCGAATATCACCAAAACTAATTCTCGGCAGTTGGGAATAACCTTTTTCTACTAACCAATATTTGTATTTCTCCACATTTCCTTCTTCATTGATCTTCTTCTTAAACACCCATTTTATTCCAATGGGTTTCCTTCTAGTTGAAAATTCCACCAAATCCCAAACCTCATTTTTGTCCCAAGATGTCATTTCATCAACCAAGGACTCTTTCTAGAAGTTTCCATCCTCTGAATCTACAACCTCCGAGATAGTTTTAGGATCATCATCAATAATATAGAAAACAAAAATTGAATGAAATACAACTGGACTATAAATTTATGGTTGCCTTATTTCTCAAACTGACCTTCTCACAGTTGGATTTTTCGGCTCTTCATTTTCTAATTTCTCTTCTGTGTAGAGTCTGATTCTTCCTCCTTTAGCTCAAACTCTATCTTCTCAGGTTCCTATGGTAGGAGTTCATGTTTAATAACGTATTTCAACACTCTAAACACCACATCATGGATGTACATAGCCTTCCTTGTTTCTAGGTTCCAAAGCTGTTATATGGAATTTGTATCTACGGATAAGCACATTTTCTCTAAGTGGGTAGCTACACTTGGAAAAAAATAAAGAAAGTGGTTTAACCTTTTCCTATAATGGATATATGAGATGAAGGAACTTACTTGTGATATTTCGCTTCCTTGATCTCCTTTGAATTTCTACCATCGCTCCCACTCGAACTGAATGCGTCCAATTGGTACCTGTCAACAAATTCAACAGAAGATGACAACGATCAAATTACATGATTTATCTACTATAAACTAATGGAATCAACAACATTGAAACATATATGCATCATAGATATGAAAAACAATATGGGAAATGTAAAAACAACTTTATTGATGTAGAAGGAAGAGTTACACACAAAGTGGTTTCATCCCACATCACTGATCCAACTTCAGTACAAATCCTCGTCGCACTAAAAGAACATCAATCCAATAGAATAACATTACTTGAAATGAACTCAAATCTCAAACCACCAGTATTTCTCTACAATATTCAAATTCCAGCCCCCTGATCACTATGATGAGTGGTCAATTTATAGGGCATTGTAGGTGGTTATGTCATAAATTCGGCGTTGAATGGCTTTCCAAAATTGGAGTTAGTTTCCATGGAGAAAGGGATGAGAGGATAGAGGGATAATTGATCCATAGCCTATCGAAATTCAACCTCATAGGATGAGATAAGAGTTGAGAATCCTTCTAGAATGCTTTAGAATAAAGGAATATTCCCATAATCCAATGCAAATTTGACTCATTCTCGCCCAACGCAGGCCAAAGAGGACCTAAATGCATTATAGTGTAGGGTTGAATGGGCCTACCTCCTCTACAACTCAGTTACCCCTAGCCAATGCTATGTTGGTGTCCCTAGGAGGTATTTTAGCAAGGTTTCAAGCTACAAAACTTTCGTGGATGGAAGCATTTAATTTGATGACTTGAATAGGGCATGTAACAATTGAATTAGGGTTTGATGAGCCCTAATTGCACTGATTTGAATGTCGGGAGCGATGTGCCCAAATAGACTTGTAGCAGCTTCCCCCTAACGCATGAAGTCAAATGATAATGACGAGTGATATGCTTTATGATGTGATGAGGACGATCTGAAGCGGATGGTGACATGCATTTATTACAATACATAATATCATGATATATTTGAATTTTTTATGAATTTATGAGGAATGGCATACCCATACTCATCATATAAACTTTTCTTTACATGTACATAAATCCGATAGTCATCTACAGATATAGACCCATGATAGGATGACCATATGTGTAAAGCCATCGTACAGATGATTTAGTACTCTCCTGAAATCGTAGCCCAGGTGGATGAAAATAGATCCAGGGTCTTTTATCTCATCCAATCGTTCGCTCAAGTACGAGTGTAACCATGTGAGAATGTAATATGAAGTTGAACATGGGGAGACACAGCTTGATTACTAGCCAATGATGTCAGTTGTTAACAAACTCGAGAGAGATCACCGACAAGGATAATGATTCTCAAGGTACTACAGTACATTTTTCATGTTGTGAATAGATGTTTTGATGTCAAACACCATACAAATTCTTTGCATCAAAAGCCACTAAT
>APFE031381724.1:0-18138 GCA_000404065.3 Pinus taeda | reverse complement strand
TGGTTTTGGTGGCTGTGGTTTGGTTTTCTTTTTAGCTCTTGCCTCCCTTTGAAGCTCAGCTATTGTAAACTCTCTAAATGGTTGAGGAGTAAGACCAGTTTTGCTTTGGAAACTAGCCATAAAGATAAAATAATTCCAGTCTCGGCCTATCTTCTGGAGGCTATCTAGAATCAACAACTTAATCTGGCCATGGTGAAATAGAGAGGTTTCACAGTCCTCTTTCCTGAGCTGCACCTTATCACACATTTTACTTATACTGCGAAATAAATAAAATGGAATGTCTATGGAGACCTTCCCGGTAAAATGCAGGAGCAATTTGAAATGATAAGGATAAACCTTATTGTATCTTTCCTCACAGGTTAAATACTTCTGAATGCAGGTAAGAAGAAGAGCATAATGTTCCTTGAGATAGAACCTAGGCACTGCTTTGTATAATCCTCATTTACATATGCTTCTTTTAAGAACTCCTTACAAGGATTTCTATCAAATTTAAAGTTTTTAAACCATTCTTCCTGGCCTCTAGGTATCTCGGTCACAGCAGCTATTGCTTCTGGAGAAATCGATATCTCTAACATGGCAACCTTTGAATTCAAACCAGTAAAATTAAGTGCAAACTCTTTTGTTACCTGTGCATGCCCTCCTTGCAGCTTTTTACAAAATCTCCAGCACCCGGCATCTTTAAACGCCTTCTTCACGCCTTCATCTCTCAAGATTATGTCTAGGCCTTCAGGTTCATTCCTTTGGCATTTACCGGACCTGTGCTCCTTTCTCTCCATCTTCACTTTGAAATTTTCACGGCCAAATTCTAACTTAGAAATTCTCACAGCCAAATTCTAACTCGAAGATCTTCACAGCCGAATACTAACAAGTCCGGTCGAGATGATTCACCTTCCTTTTTAACTCAGCCTCGCTTGAATCAGGCTCACTTGAACAGCCTCGCTTGAAATTCAAATTTGGAACATGACTGGTTACTCATGCCCCCCTCACGACCATAATTAAGGACTATGCACGATAAAATCTCTTGGGAATGAGATTTCCGTGCATATCAGAAATCTATTGGTGGAGGAGAGGCAAGTGAACGTTCAGACATGATTTCAAGAGGTCCTTAGACTGGCATGAATGGACGGACATGCTGATTCACCTATGGACTTGACATTTCAGGAGATATTCCCTGCGGAATGCATGAATCCATGATTTCGCAGCGTTGTTAGTTATATTTTTTAATGATGCACTGCGAAATGGCTTAAACATTACACGCTGCAAAACTGCTAGACTATGATTGCGTTGTGAAATGGGCCAATAAGACTGTGCTGCGGAATCACTAAAGGACAAGGTGACTTGGCATAAACAAGACATGACTTATGGAATAATGATGAGTGGAGAAAAGCCAATAGGAGCAGAGTCTAATTTAAGCTTAAAAACCTTTAAAACTTCGATTCCTAAGTGAGGCAAATAAAAATGGAAACAGGTTAAACATAAACCTTTGTCATCAGACTAGGGCATATAACTGTATGCATTAAACCTTTAGTTCTAAGTGATAACAGAGGATATACCAGAGAACAACCAGCAAAAGGAGGATCTACCAAACATTGTGGAGCTCAGTAGGGACCATGAGATGACCCCAAGTGAGGCGGGAATAGAGGACAATGAACTGTAGGAGATTCTTGAGGGGGAGAACTTAGATATAGAAAAGTTTCTAGAGTAGGGTATTGCCAAAGGGATTGACTCCCTGCCAAAGGAGGCGTTTGACAGGGTTCAACAACTCTTCCTCTGGAGATCCCAAGCAAAGGGTTGTGGAGCCAAAATAAACCATGACAACCAGGAGAATAGAGGGATGAAAACAATGGAGGAAACACCAGGACACTCTTCCAGGAATCCAGGTAGGAAAAGAGGAAGAAAAATAAAGAATGAGCTGCTGACTGAATGTGGAAATCTCATGATTAACTCAGGTAAGATGAGAGAACTCACCAGCTGTTAGGCCCCTATACTACTAGTGTAACCCATTATTTTTATTAGTATAACCCCATTACTATATTTATGTACCCATGTAGTGCCCATATTGTTACTATTGTGCCCCATAGAAGCCCACTATTGTTATTATTATGCCCTTATATTATTATTGTTATGTCGGCTCTGATTATATTATGACCCCTTAGACTCCTATATATAGAAATGAGGTAATTTCATTTGTATCATCCAAGAATTGTTCATTTATGTAATGTAAAGGAGGTTGCCCCCTCGAAGAGGCTGAATTCTAAGGCGTTGATCTATCTTTTCTTGAGCTGGTTTCATAACATAGATAATCAAAATCCTAGTTCTAGAAATTCATTTGATGGGCATGAAAAATCCCCCTCCCGCCACCCCACCCCCCTCCTTTTTAAATTAAATTTATTTTTTAAATGTATTAACTTTGGACGTAAGCAAAATGCATGAAAAAAAAGTTTGTTTGTGTAGCTAGACAATAAATCTTTGAATAATTAGTGGAGACATGAAAAGGTGGAAACATAAGACTAAGAAAGTTGAGGAGTACGGAATTTCTTTATCTACACATGAACATAAAAGAAAATGGTGTGTAGATATTGTTTTCACTAAGCATATGATTGGAGACAAGAGTAAATTCTTGTTTGTAAAATAGAAAAGAAAAGGTGATCTCACATTTAGAAACAATTCCTTCAAACAAATTAAAGGAAAGGGAATAGTTAGTCTAGATGAAAATACCAAGAAAAAGATTTCCTATATGTGGATGGTCTCAAGAAAAACCTACTGTGTGTAAGTAAAATATGTGAAAATGACTATGATGTGACCTTTCACTCAAAGGACTATGAGATATAAAAATATATGAATGGAAAGTTGGTAGGAAAGGAAATCAAAACTCACAACAATGTGTATGCTTTTGATGATTCCACAGTGAATTGCTACTTAAGAAAAATAGACCAAACATGGTTGTGGTACAAAAGGTTGGGGCATGTAAATTTACAGAGTCTAGTCAAAATTAGTAATTTAAGGGTAGTCTAAGGCTTACCAAGACTATTAAAGCCCGATAGTCTAATCTGCAAGTGTTGTTAGTTTGGAAAATAGATAAGGACACCATTCAAAATAAAGGAGTTGTCATATTCTATACCTTTGAAGTTGGCTCACATGAATATATATGGTCCCACAAGAACAAATAGTCCAAGAGGAGAAAGATACTTTATTGTATTTACTAATGATTTTACTATGTTTTCTTGGATAATGTTGCCGAAAGACAAGCTAGTAGCTCTGAGTAAGCTGAAAATATTTAAGGCTCATGTTGAGAATGAGAAGGAAATCAAGATGAATTGCTTCATATATGAAAGATGAGGAGAATTCATATCGGAAGAGTTTGAAAATTTCTATGCAAAACATAGCATAAATAGGCAGTACTCAGTAGTAAGAACACCAAAATAGAATGAGGTAGTTTAAAGGATAAAAAACATTCAGGAGATGGCCAGAGTAATGATGGAGGAAGGAAAGGTTTCACACAATTGCTCGTGGCTGGGGAATTGCAGGAGGATAGCCAATTCCCCACAATTTCATGGGATCTCCTTGAGGCCATGAAGTACGCTTCACTATGGGCCACTAAGGACATGAACCGAATCCGCGGTAGTAAAAATTTTTGGGTGTTCATGGAAATGAACATCAAAATGGCGATTAACGCAAGTCGCGGTTATCACCCACTATCTACAACTGCCTGCAAAGTTTTGCAAAAATTAAAGTGGACTTTCATCACATCTACCTCAAGGCACGCAAGGAACCTATGAAGAAGTGGAACAAGCTACCATATATGGCCACAGATGATGTGATATTCGACATACTGCTACCGTGGCTACTAGATTGGTATGCTCTAGACCTCTCTTCACTGGAAGAGTCTGCTACGCAAAAAAAAGGAGGAGGCAAAATTGCGCGTGGCGCAGCTGGCAGAAAAGGGACGAAAAGAAGCAGCAACAACAAAAACACAGGAGGTGTGGGACGTTGCAAAGACAACAACAGAACAGAAAAGGGGTGTAGTAGCAGGAGCACAGAAGGAAGAAAAGAAGGCGCACAAGGGCCAGAAGTCACCTTCGCTTGATCAGGAGAAATAGATCTAAGGAGAGGAAGAGGAGGGCAGAGTGGACCCAAAAACAACGTTAACACAATTGAAGCACCAACACCTGAGCGAGCGTATGGGGTCACACAAGAAGGTAAAAGTGTCCAAGCTATCTATCGACTTGATCACACTTACTGAGGGGGATCTGCATGATATAGGAGAGATGGTGAACGAAATCATGATGGAGGCCCTCTAGGACTTCGCGGAGGAGAATCAGATTGTGTTGGGTGCCCTCTGAGCACAGATTCAGGAGTTGCAGGTGCGCACTCCTCAGGCTGGTACCCTCTTAACCAAACTCACAGTAGGAATAACTGCAGCCAAGGAAATGCTACGCGTTCATACAACCAACATAATAGTGCTGTCAGAAGGGGCACTGGTTACAGCAAATGAGGCCGACCAGTATACGGTTAGTACACTGAAGGGGATGGGAATCAACATGGTTGCACTCCGCCAGGAGACACTCTATGTTCTGCAAGATGGGATTACTATAGAACTGCGGCATAGGGAGAGCCTCGCGTTGCAAGTGTTGAGTGACAAAAAGATCAACATGGAGAACTTGAGCTTACAACACGATGAGGTCATGTCTTAGAACAAGTGGATGTTGCAGATACTGGAAGAAGCCTGCCAGATGGTCCCTAAGCTAGCCATCCTAACAGAAGCACCAGCAGAGGCGCGCATCCAAAGATTAGCAGTAGGGGTGCACGAGGCGCGAGAAGAAATGGCTAAGGTTCAGCTGGTGCTAAACATTCAGATCGCAGGGCTATGATTAAAGGTGCAACCTTCAACTCCTTCAGAGGTAAAGGAACAACGCGTCAGCACCATTACATCAGGGTTGGAGGAGATTAGTAGTGCAGTAAGGGACTACACCAAAATGATAGAAGAATCATTTGAGGTCCTCACAAATCTGCAGGAGTACGCGAACATACAATGCTTAGAAACAGAGGCATGTGAACTACAACAACAGTATGACAACATCAAAGGGACCACGTAGATAGGGGCCCTCACTCAGAGGCTTGTGAGAATGTAACAGGCCAAAACACTTAAAGAGGTAACGTATGCAGTGTGACACAAAGAAGCAGATTTTAAAGCTCATGTTCAGGCTTGGACCAATGAGGCATTCGTAATCACAGTAGCAATTGAAGGCAAGCTCGTGCAGATGCAGGAGACGTAGGAATAGATGCAGGGGAGTAGTTCCGAAAACATGGTCTCAAAACAATGAGTGCATGACATTCAATAGGCAATCGCTCAGTGCACTTCCGACCTTGCAACAATCCGAGCAGAGTTGGGAGGTCTCTGTGAAAAGATCTCCCCACTGACAGAGTGACTCGAGGGAGAGTCGCGATGTTTATGCTGGGGTCCTGTTGGGCGTGGAATCCGCCCCATGGCAGGTTTTAGGGCTTAAAGACCATTGTAAAGACTCAGTGAATTGCGGGTGTGGGGCACAAAGTTGTAATAGAGTCATAGAGTTATCCGCCATTACTTTTGTAAATGTAGTGTCGGATTGAGAGAACTACCCATGGTCCGCAGACCATGGGATTGTATAAATAGAGCGAGGCTCTCAGTAGTTAAAGAATGGATTGATGACAATGGAATATAAGGATAGAGAAGTATTTGAAGTGTAGATTTGTGTCTTTGGGTCATAGTGTAGGAGAAGGCTCTGCAACTGAGCGCGCATAGGCCTAGTAGTACGCAGCTACATGTGCAGACCCCTGCACCTAAGTGCGCAGGGTAGGTTGAGTCTGTAACCATTTGAAACATTGATAAAGAGAATTTTTACCACATTTCTGTGTATCTTTTCCTGTTTTATGTATTAAAGTATATTTGGTATGAATTACACGTTTATTGGTTATTTACTCCTTGAACCTATATGAATATGATGAGTAAGTGAATGTAATATAAGGTATCTATTTACACGAAGATAACTAATTGTTATAAGGAGATAATTAAGATCTATGGCGTGACTTGGGGAAATAGTGTAGATCACTGCTCCAGCAGCGTGAAAGCCCCACAATCCCTGGTTAGGGCTCCGCAAAGGCGAAGATAACAAGTCACGAAGGCCTTGAAGGTCCAGGAATTACGCGGAGTAACATTCGCGAAGGTATTCACAGTTGGACTAAATCAAACCCCTCATATTCTCAAGGGTGTGGAACCCTGGTTCCAACATACCCCTATACTGCTTCGAGTGAGACCTCAGTCCACGCTGCATGGAATGTTCCTGAAAGGGCCAGTAACACATGGATTTGTTTGGCTAATTAAACTCCCAACATGTGTCAGGACCCAACAACCAAACAAGATGCATATTGAAGGCAGAGTGTTTATGGAGAATGTTGATGGCCCGGGTGCTAGTATTGTTGTTGGTTGGCATCCAAGGCAACCTTGTTTTACTGATGATGGTGATAGTGATGTGGAAGTGATTTGGTTAAGTGTTGTAGAGGTGTCAATGACTTCCAGAGGTTATGTAGAGGCTTGTAAAGCTTTGGAAGAAGGTTGACCAATTTCTCAGCTCAGGAAAGTTGTTTTCCCTCATCCTGTACACCAGTTGCATGGATGATGAGTCACGAGACGACTAAGAAGCTCCAGTCATTGATAGGAAAACCTATGGGAGAGACCAAGGAGATCTAGTCAAATTTAACCTATGTTTTAGGTGAAGCCGAGTTTTTTTATGAGTTTTTCTCCACATTCCCTGTGTTGTTTAGTTAATTTTGGCATTGTGGGATGTTCTTGATCAAACTTTTTTAGCATATGGTTGGAAAAGTTCGTGGGGCCTCTAGAAATTGATCAAGGTTGAAAATATCAGATGGATAGTGGAGTTAGTGGTTGATTTAGTCACAAAACCTAACTTAACCAAATCTAAAGAGTGTGAAAATAATGGTTGAGTGATCCATAACCTGTACAATTTACTAAGTTAATCAACACAAAAAAGTGATAAATAGAGGATGGTTCTAATTGGTTGGTTTTCTTGAGAATGTTAAAGTATTCCATTATGAGGATCGTGAGAGTGAGCATAGATTTCAACAATGAATCACATTGTTTGGCAGTGTTTTATCAGTGTATTGTTTGCAGCAATCAGAGATAGAGTTGAGAAGAAGATTCATATTTTATGTTTTGATTGTGGCATGAAATTGATAGCTTGTGGTGTGTTATAGAGTAGAGATTTTTGTGACTAGAAGAGAAGAAATAACCCTCTCAACGGAAAAAATTTTGATTCATATTTTATGTGTAGAATGATGGTGTTCATGGGTTTGTCATGTTGAGCAGATTGAGAACCCATTATGAAACGCTTATGAAAAGTGGTTCACATGGAAGAAGTGAAGGCGTGGAGGATTCAGAGTAGACATTGATTTGGAATATTTAGTAAAAGGAAGATATCTCTCCATCCAGTAAGATCTGGATAGCCCAATGGTAATTGGGAGAGGATTGTTGGTCGTGGGAGCTTCCAAGGGATAGATTTCTATATATCCATGAGAGGAAACAAGTTTCCGGTCTCATAGATGCCATCATACTTTGAAAGAAGCCAAGTCTTCTGGCTTGTGGGTGTAAGCTAATCCATGTACAATTTTTTTAGCATATTAATAAAATAATTGAGCAGCACAACAATAGTAGGGCATGTTTATCCTGAAATGGTTTCCAACAGAAATACTTGTTTTCTTATGTGTGCATGCTTGTGTTGATGTTTCTCATGGTTATTATGATTGAGTTTATCTTTTCTTTCATATTCACTTAATCTAATGTTGTGAATGGGCATGGTTACTTGATATTGTGGTAAAAGTTTTAAAATTAATATAAGGCCATCACTACTGATTCACCCCCCCTCAGTAGTCAATACATTTCCAACATAATCTTTTACTTCTTGGTAGTGAGTAAATAATGCAGAGGCCTAGACCAACTAGTCAGGTAGCCTTGTGGAGAGCTGCACACACTTAGACTTAAACCTAACCCCCTCTAAATCGGGTTTCTGACACGCTCCAGTTTTGACCACGGGATTATGAAGGTTTTTAAGCTACCAAAAACAACAAATTACTATTTTTCGATGTAAGTGATCGATGGGGGTTTTGGAACCCTATCCCACTGATCCTAAACCTAATGACAAGATTGTTTTTCCCTATTGCCCAAGTCGCCTTAATCTATGTGAGTTAAGTTATAATTAATGTGGACTGTTTCAAGTCTTTCCTTGGTGGTTGTAACCAAGCGCTAGTTTTATTAGGGTGTGAGTGTGTGAATAATGTGTATGTGGATGCGTTGATTAAATTATGTTTTATGATGGCAATGCTACTAAGAAATAAAGTGCATAAACTATAAATAATAGTAAAATAACAACAAATGGAAGTACGCAATTCCCCAAGCAAAAATCTATGGAACAACAAGAACAAATGAGGACAATACAAGCAACCCAAAGAAACGAAGATACCAAAAGATCTAATGCATAAGGGGCTAGGATCTAAGGCTAGATCTGCTAAAATGATGCAAAAAAATCCAATAAAAAACATAAGGGAAAGTATTGGAAAATAACATAAATCAAATTGTGAAAAGAAGGATGCTCATGGCGAACCTAAAGAATAAATTCAACACATATCTCAAAAGGAAACAAATCATTCTAAAAATTACCTAAAAAGGACTACAAAATGATGGCAACAACATTGGAAAACAATGGATAAATGTTCTGCACACTAGATTCCTCAACTGAACAAATTGTCTCCAAAATGGTAGAGGTGTACTCTAAACCCTAAGGGGATTTTCCCTTCCTAAGAATGAGAAAACATACTAAGAGACTCTAGGCTTAGGGGTGAAAGGGAACATGAAGAAACCCTTCTTGACACACGTGCATAACTGTTGCCAAAATTATGAAAAAAAATTGTAGAAATAGGGGGCACAAGTTTTGACATGTTTAATGTGTCCTCGAGCATAAAAAGGCTCAAAACATCCATATAGGGTGAAATATTTTGTCAAATAAATTTTGCTCCATCCCCAAAGGAATTTCTTCATAAATTTATTGCAAACAGTGCCGTCTCTTGCACGAATGGTACATGTGACCTGCAAAAAATACAAGGAAACCCAACAAGACAAATATTCTTCAATCAAAGAGTAAAACACCAAAAAAAGAAGTGAAAATTGAGAGAAAGAAAAAATCCTGAAAATTGCTAAAAAATGTCGAAACAATAGACACTAGGGTTCTAAATTTTTAAGCTACTCGAGTTTCCATTTGTTAGTATGAAGTTTCTTGGAAGTTGCACCAAAATCCTGCGCCTATGTTAATCGTGACATATAACCCTAACAACAAAACTGAATGGTTGTCATTTCTCTTTAGATCTGGAAAATAAAATATCAAAACCCTACAATAAATAATATCCAAATATAAAAGAACATGTACCATAAAATCATATATTGAGAATCTAATGGAAATAGCAGAACTTTGATTCTATTATTGAAAAATAGAATGTTTATACATGTGAAGAGAATGTATAGACTTGGATCTAGAGATCCCCCTCTTTGGGATGGGTGCTTTGTACCCTATGCTTCGGCTATTGATTCAACTCACTGTCTCTCAAAATGTATGTAATGGGTAAGAAGAAACGGTGATGGCCTAAACTAAAGATGGGAGCTCAAATCTCACAAGGTGATAATCAGGACGATGGGAATAGTCATGGTGAAGAATGAGGAGAATGAATGACTTGTGTTTTCAATATCCCATGCCTTAATATTCCTGTCATTAGTCGTGTATTTGTAATTTACATTTCTGGGTTTTACAACCTCCTTGCAACTGAATAGTTTTGTTATGAGGAAGGAAGCCTAATTTTGAAGACACTAAGGGTTAGAAAAAACATATGAAGTTGTATAGGTTTAAAGAAAAATATGCTTTAATTCATAGGTTTAAAGAAAATAAATTGTTCCAAAATGTTGTGACCACTCAGGCCATACCCAAATGCATAATTATTAAATAGACATCATCATTATAGGTTGTATACACCAGCACTCAAGCTTAGGCACATATTGAACCTCCACTTCCCCATGAGGAAACCCTAATCTCTATGTGTGCATTATCAAGCATTTTAACTTCACAAGCCACATCAAGTTCCATAATGTTGTAGTCCTCATTGATAGTGGTGGTATTCTTATTTTCATTCATAAGAGAGTGGTAGAATAAACCCATTGTTTTTAATACCTAGTACACAAATTTTAAATTATGATCCCTAATTGAGGTACAATGAACTGTGGGCGAAAATGTGAAAATGTCAAACTCTATATCAGAGACTATCAACTCAAATCCCATTTATTTTCCATAGATATGGGTGGCTATGATATAATATTGGGGGTAGAGTGTCTATGCACATTGTGATCACTCATAATGTATTTCAAAGAAATCTATATAAATTTCTCTAAATGGGGACATGTGTACACCCTTCAATGGATTTTGGTAAGGTCCCTTGAAATAGTCAACGCCCATAGTATGGAAAAATTATTAAATAAAGGCCACTCTAGAATTATTTGAAAATTTAATTCCATATAAGTTATGGATAATCCATAATTTGACATAATAAATACACTTAAATTTTCAATTGTTCCTTCACAAAAATCATCAAGTCTTTCAAATGCCAAAGACTAAGTTTTTCGATTCTTAAAGAGAGCACTAACATAACATTCCCTTGATCCCAGGAATTCAAACACAAGATGTACATTCTTATAAACACCCTTTTGTACAAACTAATATAAGAGAAAATATCACTCAAGAACTATCGAAGCCTTTCTATGAAAGTTCTTCTAGTCTTTTTTGACGATATTATGGTCTACAATAAAGCATGGGAATTACAGATAGAGAATGTTGATAAGTCATTGAAACTCTTTTGAGATGACCAATTATTTATGAAGTATTCCAAAGGTGCCTTTTGGGCTCCTAGGTTTGAATATCCATGATTAGCCCCATTCTAAAACACTTAGATTTTAAGGGGAATTTTAGGAAATAAATGATATTGCAAAATAATTGTGAACAATCATGGTAAAATTATAGCTCCCCTTATTGTACTTGGAAATGTTCACTGTGTTTCATGACATGTGCTTAACCATCGCTCGAGGATCCGTTAGCTCTGGAAATGTGTTTTCTTACTAACACCTGTGAGTTCTAGTGTAACATAAATCATGATCCCAAAAATTGGTATCAGATAAAGGTTTCTTTAGGAATAACTTTACCACTAAAAAGTAAATTGATAGGTCATCATGGCTAAACCAGAAAGTCAGGATGCTTATTCAAGTAGGGTACCAGTCCTTGATGGTACAAATTATGTATTTTGGAAAGTCAGTATGGAAGCCTATTGAATGTCCCCAGGTGTAGATACTTGGATTTTTGTATTAGTTGATTATATCGTCCCAGAAACCCCTCCTAAAAATACAAATGATAAAAATGTTTATGGGAACAATGAAAAGGAAAAGAGTGCAATTCTCTTTGGCCTTAATCAATATGACCTAGTAAAAGTAATTCAATGTAAGTCAGCCAAGGAAGTATGCTACAAGCTCTAGAATAATTATAAAGGAGATGAGAAAGCTGAGCAAGCCAAACTTCAAGCCATTAGCTTGAGGTCTCGGAGCTTAACAATGAATAAAGAAGAAAATATACCAGAATATTTTCTTAGATTGATGAGGTAGAAAATATGATTAGAGGATTTGGAGAAGAACTCATGAATGAAGTAGTTTTCCATAATGTATTGATATCTCTTCCTATGAGATTCAATTCTAATATCTCATCTACATAAGAGATGTCAAACTTAAAGTCTCTTATAATGAAGGAGCTACATGGAACTCTCACTTCCTATGAGATGAGAATAGAAAAAGAGAAGGTTGAGAAAAAGGAGGTAGAAGTTAAAGCCTCAATGAAGACTAAGGAACACAAATATCACCAAGAATGTTCCAACTCTGAATTTGACCAAGAGTTGGCTTAGTTTGCTAGAAAGCTAAAACATGGTTTAGGAAAGTATAAGGGAAATCTACCCTTCCAATTCTTTGAATGTTGAAGGTTTGGGAAATTTTCCTCCAAGTTTCCTTATTTAAATAAGACAAGAAAGGAAAAGGATCAAAAGCCCAGAGATAAAGCTCAGAATTCTCATAAGAAGAGTCCTTTCAAGAAAAAATGGGCTCTACTCTAAAGAGGATAGTTTTGCATTAGAAGGAAATAGGCAAGAGTCTCCAAAAGATGAGGTTGATGAATTCTTACTCATGGCATTAGAATATAAATATAAATCTAAGAACGAATCAAACCTCAAGGAAGAAGAAGATGAAAGTGTAGTAGATCTTGAAGGGGAGCTCATCAACGCCCTTGATGAATTGAAGAGAACCTGAAGGAGGAAAAATAAACAAAAACAAAAGTTGTTGTGAGATAAAGAAGGTATGTACAACTCTGATAATGAAGAGTTTGTTTATCAAAGTAAAAAGTTTGAGGAATGTACTAAGAGTGAAGATAATCTGGCACAACAATTAGAAGAAAAGAAAAACAATTGTAATAAGCTAGAAGATGAGAGTAACCTCTTGAAACAATAACTGACCAAGAAACGAGAAAAAATGATTATAAAAATATATAAACAGGAAATTTGTCTCTAAAACTCAAGCTTGATGATGCAAAAAGGGAAGAAGAGGTTTTGAATGGATTAATCATTGATTGGGAAATAGCTTCCATAGTCTAGAAGCAAAGAATAGCTCTGAGGACAAACCTTGATATGTCCAAAACTGAGATGGATTTACACAAAAAAATTGTTGAAGGAAGAAAGAAACTAAACCACATTATGAGCAATCAAAGTTTTCTAACAAATAAGGTAGGTCTGGGTTAGCAAGAAATATAAGAATATTTTAAAGGAAAGGTTAGTCTCAGGTCCAAAGGTATCATAAGATTTGAAATGGAATTAAAAGGAAATGCTAGTGATGATAAATGAAATATAAGTCACATAAGCACTTAGCAATGGAGAAAGTTTTAGAATTTTCAAATATTCCTCCACATAGATAGGTAAATCAACCAATAGGAAAACTAAGGTACATTCGATTTCTTCAAGTTGATTAATTCTCAAATATCAGGTACCCAAAATTATTTTATGGACATTGTTTTTCATGTCACAATTTTGGACATAAATCCATTAACCATAGAATTGTCAAAGTTGAAATATATGAAAATTTAATATCTAGATAATCGAAATCCTAGTTCTAGAAATTCATTTGATGTGCATGAAAAATCCCCCTCCCACCACCCCACCCTGCTCCTTTTTAAATTAAATTTATTTTTTTAAATGTATTAACTTTGGACATAAGCAAAATGCATGGAAAAAAAGTTTGTTTGTGTAGCTAGACAATAAATCTTTGAATAATTAGTGGAGACATGAAGAGGTGGAAAGATAAGACTAAGAAAGTTTAGGAATACGAAATTTCTTTATCTGCACATGAACATAAAAGAAAATGATGTGTAGATATTGTTTTCACTAAGCATATGATTGGAGACGAGAGTAAATTCTTGTTTCTAAAATAGAAAAGCAAAGGTGATCTCACATTTAGAAATAATTCCTTCAAACAAATTAAAGGAAAGGGGATAGTTAGTCTAGATGAAAATACCAAGAAAAGGATTTCCTATATGTGGATGGTCTCAAGAACAACCTACGTGTGTAAGTAAAATATGTGAAAATGACTATGATGTGACCTTTCACTCAAAGGACTATGAGATATAAAAATATATGAATGGAAAGTTGGTAGGAAAGGAAATCAAAACTCACAACAATGTGTATGCTTTTGATGATTCCACAGTGAATTGCTACTTAAGAAAAATAGACCAAACATGGTTGTGGTACAAAAGGTTGGGGCATGTAAATTTACATAGTCTAGTCAAAATTAGTAATTTAAGGGTAGTCTAAGGCTTACCAAGACTATTAAAGCCCGATAGTCTAATCTGCAAGTATTGTTAGTTTGGAAAATAGATAAGGAAACCATTCAAAATAAAGGAGTTGTCATATTCGATACCTTTGAAGTTGGCTCACATGAATATATATGGTCCCACAAGAACAAATAGTCCAAGAGGAGAAAGATACTTTATTGTATTTACTAATGATTTTACTATGTTTTCTTGGATAATTTTGCCGAAAGACAAGCTAGCAGCTCTGAGTAAGCTAAAAATATTTAAGGCTCATGTTGAGAATGAGAAGGAAATCAAGATGAAATGCTTCATATATGAAAGAGGAGGAGAATTCATATCGGAAGAGTTTGAAAATTTCTATTCAAAACATAGCATAAATAGGCAGTACTCAGTAGTAAGAACACCAAAATAGAATGAGGTAGTTTAAAGGAAAAAAGACATTCGGGTGATGGCCAGAGTAATGATGGAGGAAGGAAAGGTTTCACACAATTGCTGGTGGATGGGGAATTGCAGGAGGATAGCCAATTCCCCACAATTTCATGGGATTTCCTAGATGCCCTGAAGTACGCTTCGCTGTGGGCCACTAAGGACATGAACCGAATCCGCGGTAGTAAAATTTTCTGGGTGTTCATGGAAATGAACATCAGAATGGGGATTAACGCAAGTCGTGGTTATCACCCACTATCTACAAGTGCCTGCAAAGTTTTGCAGAAATTAAAGTGGACTTTCATCACATCTACCTCAGGGCATGCAAGGACCCTGTGAAGAAGTGGAACGAGCTACCATATATTGCCACAGATGATGTGATATTCGACATACTGCTGATGTGGCTACTGGATTGGTGCGCTCCAGACATCTCTTCACTGGAAGAGTCTGCTATGCAAGATAAGAAGGAAGAGGAAAAAATGCACGTGGCGCAGCTGGCAGAAAAGGAACGGAAAGAAGCAGCAATAGCAAAAACACAGGAGGTGTGGGACATTGTAGAGACAACAACATAACAGAAAAGGGCTGCAGTAGCAGGAGCACAGAAGGCAAAAAAGAAGGCGCATGAGGGCCAGAAATCACCTTCGCTTGAGCAGGACAAATAGATCGAAAGAAAGGAAGAGGAGCGCAGAGTGGACCCAAAAACAACGTCAACACGATTGAAGCACCAACACCTGAGCGAGCGTATGGGGTCGCGCAAGAATGTAAAAGTGTCCAAGCTATCTATCGACTTGATCACACTTACCGAGGGGGATTTGCATGATATAGGAGAGACGATGCACGAAATCATGACGAAGGCCCTCCAAGACTTCGCGAAGGAGAATCAGATTATGTTGGGTGCCCTCTAAGCATAGATTCAGGAATTGCAGGTGCACACTCCTCAGGCTGGTACCCTCTTAACCAGACTTGCAGTAGGAATAACCATAGCAGAGGAAATGCTACGTGCTCATACAACCAACATAATAGTGATGTCATAAGGGGCACTGGTTACAGCAAATGAGGCCTACCAGTATACAGTTAGTACACTGAAGGGGATGGGAATCAACATGGTTGCACTCCCGCAGGAGACACTCTATGTTCTGCAAGATGGGATTACTGTAGAATTGTGGGATATGGAAAGCCGCGCGTTGCAAGTGTTGAGTGACAAAAAGATCAACATGGAGAACTTGAGTTTGCAACGCGATGAGGTCATGTCTTAGAACAAGTAGATGGTGTAGATACTGGAAGAAGCCTGCCAGATGGTCCCTAAGCTGACCATCCTAACAGAAGCACCAACAGAGGTGCGCATCCAAAGCTTAGTAGTAGGGGTGCACGAGGCGCGAGAAGAAATGGCTAAGGTTCAACTGGAGCTGAACATTCATATCGCAGGGTTACGGTTAAAGGTGCAACCTTCAACTCCTCCAGAGGTAAAGGAACAACGCATCAGCACCATTACATCAGGGTTGGAGGAGATTAGCAGTGCAGTAAGGGACTACACCAGAATGATAGAAGAATCATTTGAGGTCCTCACAAATCTGCAGGAGTACGCGAACATACAATGCTTAGAAACAGAGGCACGCAAGCTACAACAACAGTATGACAACATCAAAGGGACAACGTAGATGGTGGCCCTCACTCAGAGGCTCGTGAGAATGTAACAGGTCAAAGCACTTAAAGAGGCAATGTATGCAGTGCGACACAAAGAAGCAGATTTTAAAGCTCATGTTCAGGCTTGGACCAATGAGGTGTTCGTAATCACAATAACAATTGAAAGCAAGCTCGTGCAGATGCAGAGGAGCAGTTCTAACAACGTGGTCTCTAAACAACAAGTACATGACATTCAATAGGCAACCGCTCAGTGCACTGCCGACCTTGCAACAGTCTGAGCAGAGTTGGGAGGTCTCTGTGAAAAGATCTTCCCACTGACAGAGTGACTTGAGGGTGAGTCACGATGTTTATGTTGGTGTCTTGTTGGGTGTGGAATCCTCCCCATGGCAAGTTTTGGGGCTTAAAGACCATTGTAAAGACTCAGTGAATTGCGAGTGTGGGGCACAAAGTTGTAATAGAGTCATATAGTTATCTGCCATTACTTTTGTAAATGTAATGTCGGATTGAGAGAACTACCCATGGTCCGCAGACCATGGGATTGTATAAATAGAGCGAGGCTCTCAGTAGTTAAAGAATGGATTGATGACAATGGAATATAAGGATAGAAAAGTATCTGAAGTGTAAATTTGTGTCTTTGGGTCATAGAGTAGGAGAAGGCTTTGCAGCTTAGCGCGCATAGGCCTAGTAGTACGTAGCTGCGTGCACAGACCCTTGCAGCCAAGTGTGCAGGGTAGGTTGAGTCTGTAACCATTTGAAACATTGATAAAGAGAAGTTTTACCATATTTCTGTGTATCTTTTCCTGTTTTATGTATTAACGTATATTGGGTATGAATTACACGTTTATTGGTTATTTACTCTGTGAACTTATATGAATATGATGAGTAAGTGAATATAATATAAGGTATCTATTTACACGAAGATAACTAATTGTTATAAGGAGATAAGTAAGATCTATGGCGTGACTTGAGGAAATAGTGCAGATCACTGCTCCAGCAGCGTGAAAGCCCCACATTCCCTGGTTAGGGCTCCGCAAAGGCGAAGATAACAAGTCATGAAGGCCCTGAAGGTCCAGGAATTACGCGGAGTAACATGCACGAAGATATTCACAGTTGGACTAAATCAAACCCCTCAGACATTTCAAGGGTGTGGAAACCTGGTTCCAACATCCCCCTATACTGCTTCGAGTGAGACCTCAGTCCGCGCTGCATGGAATGTTCCTGAAAGGGCCAGTAGTACATGGATTTGTTTAGCTAATTAAACTCCCAACATGTGTCAGGACCCAACAACCAAACAAGATGCATATTGAAGGCAGAGTGTTTATGGAGAATTTTGATGGCCTGGGAGCTAGTATTGTTGTTGGTTGGCATCCAAGTCAACCATGTTTGACTGATAATGGTGATAGTGATGTGGAAGTGGTTTGGTGAAGTGTTGTAGAGGTGTCAATGACTTCCAGAGGTTATGTAGAGGCTTGTAAATCTTTGGAAGAAGGTTGACCAATTTCTCAGCTCAGGAAAGTTGTTTTCCCTCATCCTCTACACCAGTTGCATGGATGATGAGTCACGAGATGACTAAGAAGCTCCAGTCATTGGTAGGCAAACCTATGGGAGAGACCAAGGAGATCTAGTCAAATTTAACTTATGTTTTAGGTGCGGCCGAGTTTTTTCATGAGTTTTTCTCCACATTCCTTGTGTTGTTCAGTTAATTTTGGCATTGTGGGATGTTCTTGCTCAAAATTTTTTAGCATATGGTTGGAAAAGTTCCAACCATATGGTTGAATAATCTATGGTGATGGTGATGCCCTCTACTATTTCATTATCAAAAATCTAAAAATCTATTATTTCATTAGTTGGAAACGTTCCAATCTATACAAGTGCGGTGCGCCCGGTTGTTCGAGGATCTACGTCTCAATTTTTATCCAACCACGTGGAAACATAGTCCGAGGAAGAGAAACCTAAACTTGGCTAAGCGTTTACCGTTCAATGAATGACGGTAGATTTTTCCATATGGCCTCCACACCCTTATATATAACACAATAACCAGCCCTGGAGTCTCATAACAGATCAATAGTGGCTATTCTTCTTTAGTTAT
>APFE031381722.1:0-11432 GCA_000404065.3 Pinus taeda | reverse complement strand
CCTCAAGGTTTATTGTTTCTGGAGGTGGCTGTGAGGTTTGCCCTGCCTCCTTCTGCTGCAATGCTGCTTCCAATGTGGCTTCTGATTCCTGCAACTTTTCTTGTGTTTGGATGAGCTCCTTGTATAATGTCATTAGTAAGAAAGCTGCATCCTTTTCTTGCCTCTGCTGGGCAACCTCATCCGTTTGTGGGTGGAGAGTTGGTGGGATTTTCAACTTTTTCTTTATTGCTGCCATATCAGCATCCCTCAACTTGAGGACTTGTTGTACAGCCTTAACATCATTGGGGTCATGCCCAAACTCTATTATTATTTCCTCTAAGGCTTTAATCCTGTTATCTTTAGCTTGAGAGGAAGCCTTTTCCAACTCAAGCTGTGCTGCAGTATTGTTAAGGCTATTTTGCAGCCTGTAATTGACCAAGGTCTTATCAGCCAATGTGGCATAGACCATCTCACCCGTCTGTTTGTGGAGCTCAATTTGATCCATTGGGTGGATGTCTTTTGCCAGGACCTCCAGATTAGTCCTGATATAGTCTGCAGTTGTTTGTGGTTGCTGCACTGATGGAGTGAAGTGGCTCATTTTCATCTTTCCCTCCTGCACATCAAATGCAGGCATGAGCCTTTGTTGGTTTGAGGGAGCCATGTTCAGCAGGTGATTGTAGAGCTGAATCTTCAGTGGTTCACTCCTTCTCTTTGCATCTTTAAACTGTTGTTTGATGCTTGTTCCTGCTCCCTTCTTTTGAGCTGAGGAGCTCACTTCTCCCAATGATACCCTGTCTTGCTCCTATTGCAAGGAGCTGGCAGAAGCCTCCATGCTTGGCATTTCCTCTTCTGAGAAGGGATTTAACCTTTGTCTCTTCTCTGGCGATTCAGTGAGGGGAGTCTCCCTTTCTCTTTTTCTGTTAACGTCCTCCCTTTCAGGGGTTTGGAGGACGGAGGAGTCAACCCTAGAATCCTGCCTTGGAGGTGCCATTGGTGTTGTCTGCTCTTTGGTGGCCATTCGGGCCTCTCGTGTTTTCTTTTCCTGACCCTGTTGGTCTCCTTGCTGCTGTTCCTGCTGGGGCTGCTGTTGTTGACCCTGTTGGCCCTGTGGTTCTTCCATGACCTTTTCCTTGCCTTTGCTCTACCCTTGGTCTGTGGTTTGCACTGCCTCTTGCTGTGCTGCAGAGGATGAAGCAGCTGCTCATGCTTGAGGCTTTGGTAGAGTAAGTACTTGAGAAAGAGATTCTAAGTCAGCCATTTTTAACAAATGCCTCCTAGCTCTTTCAACTAGTTTTTGTTGGGTAACTGGCTCTTCCAGTGTGTTTCTTCTCCACTTTGGTTAGTTGGCATGTCTTTGGATGTGGAGCAAGCTCACATGCTCATAGCCAGAGAGTTTGCATTTATGCCTTTTTAAGGATATGAAGTTGTTAGGGTCATAGGTCTTCCAAAGGAAGCTTTGTTTTAGGCCAATGCCTTCTAGCATCCTGTCTGCATCTTTCCATCTCTCTCTTTTATTTAGGACAAAGTGGCCAAGTTGGTTTCTTACTTTGAGCTGTGCCTTTTTGCCCCTTCCTGCAAAGTGCACCATATCGGCATTGCCAAATTGCCTGAAATATTCTAAGGCAAACAATCTCATAGGCCACATACCTGGGCAATTTGATGGGCGCAACTTACACCCATATATTCTGAAACACGTAGGTGTGAAAGGTGTGGTCTCAAGAAACCACAGTACAATGCCCTTGACTGCATAAAGAGTCACGTCGGATCCAGGGGCTTAGCAGAATCCTGCTGTGACCTACAATCAGACGAAATAGTATTGGCAGTGGGGATGGAGAGTAAAGAGAGGACATATGCTGGATGATGGATCAAGTCTTATGAACTCAGAATATGTGTTATGGAGAGTATGTGAGGAATGTGGAAGACTGAGATGGTCCAGTATACCACTGACTTTGGGTTGCCTGCTGCATCAGTTTCTCTTGATCTCAAAGGAGAACTTCTTCATGTTGGTGGTACAGAATGAGATGATAAATGTTATGAGGTGTATCTGAACACCTTCTCTCTGGACAAGTGTAGAAATTGCTCATGTATCTTGTCTGAGATGTATGTAGCATAATCATAACAAATAGGGGTCTTGCTGGGGGAAAACATTGTCATCATCACTAATACAGTCTCCTCAATAAACTCTAGTGATTTGTACCCCAAAACTGAGCTTATCATGTATGCTAGGTCCAGACCCAGTTGATTTAGGTAGCCATCAAAAATGGGAGGGTGCAGCACTGTGTCAGAGTTTGTGATAAATAACTGATTCAGCTTTAGGATCTGTGTTTCTGTCAGTATCTTGGCTCCTTGGTTGATCAAGTCCAGCAGGGACAAGGGAACCAACTTCTTTTGGGTTTTGAACTGGAGCATTTCCTTGATGGCCTCAGGGGTTGTGTAAAACACTACTGCACCTTCAGGGTTGAGCACAACCCTCTACATGGGGTCATAGCAGACAGCACATAAGTGAATCAGGTCAGGGAACTGGTTGACCTGAGGTAGCTTGAAGATTGGGAGGGAGGACTCCCAAATGCCTAGAATATCTGTTCCATATTTGTGCTTAGCTCTGAGCTCATTTAACAGATGAATGTGGAACTTGCATTTGGATGGGCTGTCCTCTGAGATTTGGTAATCTAGGTCTGCCAAATCTTGCCACTCCAGCTCTCTCTGGGGGGCATTCAGGGGAGTAACCTTGAGGGATACTGATGCCGAGGGAGTGTCCATGTCTGCTTGAATGCTTTTTGACAACTGATGAACGTGCTATCTGAGAAAGTGGGACTTAGAGGAATGCAGGGTAGCATGGTGGATTTATAGCAGAATAGAATATTGCTCGGCTCTCTGAGAAGGCTTTTTACAGTGTTTAGCAGACCTCTTTTTGATAATTAGGAGCAAGTTATGGGCTGTGGTTCATGACTGCGCGAACAGAGAAGGGTTTTCACTAAAATTTTAGTGCGAAATGGCTCTGCCAGTGAAATTTGACCGTTAATTCTTCAAGGGGGAGCTGGGTATGTTTTGTTTTGTGGTGAATTCTTAAGCTTCCGCCGTGTTCGGGTGTTTTTTTACAATTTACAGAGAATAAACCAGGTTGCAGGGAGGTTCACGGGCAAATACCTGTTTAACAAATTGCTTAGGACGAAACAGCACTTGGGTGCACGCTCTGAACTTCTGTGGATGGTCCCGAGTTGGTTGGCGAATTGTTCGTCGTAATGCGCATGCAAAGAGAGTAGAGGTGTTTTTTACAAAAAGTGATAAAAAACATGTAAAATCATCAAAATATGGCTTTTTTGGCTTATTGGCGCGCTTTTTAAATGACGTCAGCAAGTGGGTCCGGGTCGGATGACATCAGCAGGACATCATCAGGTGACGTGGCGGCCTGAGACCGGTCCACGGGGGCGGTGAGGTGGCGGCCAGGTGGACGAATAGAGGATAGGGTGCGCGGTCGTGGCACTGACATAGGCACCAACGGGATGGTGACGCGAGCGGGCATGTGTTTTCATATCGGGCCCCCTCCTATACGGCAAGGAATCTGTCAGAAGGGGCTCCGACAGAGTTTGGGAGCGACGCGTGGCCCTATGTGACATCATCGTCTGACAGATATCAGACGATATCTGTCGGACATCGGGGCCCCTCCGAAATCCACGACAGCCGTTGGATTTGAGGCGCGCGATCTGACGGTCATCGGGAAGGGAACATGCACGGAGGATGAAATCGATGGCGGTTAACTGTCGGACGTCGGGCCCCTCCGAAACCCACGACAGCCGTCGATCAGGAAAGGGCTAGATCGGACGGATATCGGGCCAGCTAGCTGCACGGTGGATAACGTCAATGGGCGGCTTAAAATAATAATATGTATCGGCAATTGCGCCCGGCAAGACCCTTTGGGTTATGAATGATTTTTCAATGGTTTTTCAAAGTTCTTTTGTAAAAATTAAATATGCCTGACTACATTAGGAAAAGCCGAGAAACAAAGGTTTTTTCATGAAATTTTCGCATAAGGCACATCAAGGGAAAAACTTAGGATAGGCGGGTTTGGTAGATTTTTATGAAAAAGGCGCATACTGGCTCCCGACCTTAGGATAAGGCGGGGAAGGTAGATTTCATGAAATTTTTGCCTTTTAGTGGTATGAGGGTGCACAAAGGGTTTTCTTCAAGGGTTTTTTAGGCAAAAATAAATAGTTGGCTAGGTAGATAGGTTCTGATGGAGAAAAAGGGGTTAGACTTGGATTCTTGAGCTTAACCAGATGTTAATCCAATGCCCTAGTAGTGAAACTTATGGCTATAATGCCAAGGAAGGGATATTTATACATTGTTTAGGGTTTATACACCATGGTGTTATAATAGTAGGGGAAGTGAAGCATAGGGAACTAGATAATAGAGTTAGAGGTTAATATGGGGGGAAAATGTGAATGAGGAACAATACTACTAAGTTTTCTTGAAAACAACTTAGTGTAAAGAGTAGATCAAAATGAAAAGAACCTTACACAAGAAATGTGGCTTCTAAAGGCCATAAGAACCAACAAAAAGCTTTGAGTCTCTCTTATGTACACAACTTGTGAAGGGGTATTAGTAATGAGTGGTATACAAAAGGGACAAGGGAAGTTAGACATGCTCCACTGTGTTGTTTTGCCTGCACTTGGTTAGCACAGTTGATCTTGGAAGGAACACCACTTCTGCAACCCCATCTACCTACTGGTGAGCTCCAGTATTGTAGCAATAATGCTACAACTCCTGAGGCTTCTTGTCTCTCATTTTATCAACCCGTTTGTTTGTACAAACTTGGAAGCGACGGTGCTATATGCACAAGTACTAGCTCTTGTCGCAGCTGTCACTTGGTCAGCTGGCACAAGTCCGCTAGGGCTCAATCCAACTTCTATAGGCTCACAGAAGAAGCTTTATCAATGATGGATGAAAGCTAGCTCAAAGGAGACTAAGCTATTTGACAAAAATGAACTAAAAGAAATCAAAGCATGTAAACCTAGGAAACCCTAATTTAACTAGTCTAATCTCTATAAAGCAATGAAGATGAGTAATACTTCTACCAATGCTGCTACTACCTCTAATGAGTGGAGATGCCTGGATCTAAACTACTTGCATTATAAAAGACAGGTTTTTGTACTTTTCATTAAGTAGGTGACATAATTGTGATTTTGTGCTTATTAGGGTTTAGTTGTGCAGTTTGAATGAAGAAGGGAGGAAAGCGTGGGACAGGTTGGGGAGGCTAGGTGAGGTCCCTATGGCCCCTTGGCATTCATCCACAGAGGTTTTCCATGTTCAGAAGCTCGGCAACCACGTGAATGACCTCCTACAGGATGTCTGCAGGGGATCCTACAGGATACCTAGGGTTTTCTACAGGATGTCTCTAAACTGCTACAGGATGATCTACCGTGAAGGATTGAAGTGATGGAAAAGTGATGGAAGGGTAGGAAGGGATGTGTGAGGTAGGGATCAGGCTAGTGATGGCTCAGAAGTGGAAGGATGAGATGGGAAATGGGTGTAGGGAGTGTGTTGAAGTGATGTCTGTGGAAGGTCAAGGAATGAAGCTACGTGAGGAATGGGAGACTTTTAGGAAAGGACAGAACGCAGTGTAGGTCAAGAAAACGTGGTTGCATGCAAGATCAAAGTGGAAAGGATGGTAATGAAACAAGAGGGAGAAGAGAGTAAATGAAACAAATGATCAAAACTGTTTATCAAACCGGAAATGCATCAACCTACATTAAGTGTGCCATGATTTCGTTGAACAGTAATCCAAAACGCAAAGAGAAATACGTATGGGGTTGTGATGAAGAGATGTGTGATAAGTGTAAATGACAGGGAAGCATCTAAATCCAAACCATAACTGTATCAAACAAAGTAATGCGTGTTTTTGGTGGTCTGCTATGGACTGCACCCCAATCTTCAAAAGAGATGGTAGTGAGCCTTAACAACCATTTTTGCTGGAGCTCCAATGGATGTTATATATCCTCTGCTACACTAAGCAGGTGGAATTAATCGTACCATAAGCAAAATCTATCTTACTCATAAGAAAATCAAATTATCAAACTGTCATTCGAATTGCATGTGTAAACGAAACTTAAAGTGTTGGAAATGAAATGAAACAACACATACCAACAGAGGGGATCTATGGCTCTCAGGATTGGGCCAACTAACTGAGAGCTATAGTCTCCTAATAAAACTCAGGAATAGATCACAAACTGTCTTCTTTATTCATAATTCGAAGTCATGCCAAATTGGCTTACAGCAAAAGAACGAAACTGGACTGCTTCAAAATTATAATGATAAAACGAGAGATTCAAAAACCTATCTAAGGCTAAGGCCTCCATATTTATACAACAAATGATGATCCGCCAAGTAGCCTTGATTCTAGGAGCTCGGCTGTCCAACTGAATTTTAACTGTGGATTTGTGAGGCAGTCAGAACTGCTGTTCTGGTAGAACAGTTTATGACTTCTATTCCTGTAGGACTGCTGGCTGCTTCTGGAAATCGGAGGGGAGATTGATTGGAGCTCGGAGTTCTTGGTGGGAATCACGAGGAATGCCCCAAGACCGTGGACATCACTCCACGAAATCAGCAAAGCCACCTCATTGTCTCCTTGTCTCCTCTTTCGTTGTCTCTTGCTCCCCTTTTTAATGCCACAACCTGGAATCACAATGCATTAGTCACATAGATAAAGTGTCTAACCTTCCTCCTACAAACAACATGAATAAACTAAGAAATGCATGCATAAGCAAATAAAGATGAATGGTTTGAGCAAGTAAAGTAGGCCAAAATGAGCCCAAATTGTACCAAAATTGGGGCTCATCATCACCCCCCAACTGAACCATTTGCTCATCTTTGAGCAACTCAATCCAAGTCCTCATCCTTCATGGCTCTCACTGCTTCGCTGGCATCCCAAGGCTCAGTGGTAGTATCCTCTCTGCGGGTGTGAAATCCTGTTGTCCTATCCACCTCTGCCCATTGTTGACCATCATTTTCCTTTGAATTTCCTTCAGTCAGACCCAGCAGTAGTGGTGGGCTGAGTTTAAGGCCAATCCAGTTGGCTTGGAGGCTTTGCACGGATTTCTTGTAAAGGGCAACCCTTGCCAAAGCTTCCCTCATCCGGATGGGTGTGTGGTATTCTCGGATTTGTAAGCTGTGGCCCAGGGTATTCCATCTACGTTTACAAGCATGGGCAGCATTGTCCCCCAACAGCCTTTCCATATCCTCAAAGTGGGCAATAGCTTGAGCCTGTTTGTCCATCCACCTTAGAGAAGCTGTGGGGTCTGTAGCCAATTGTTTATGTGTCGAGATGAGGGTCACCGGGTCTTCTATTTCTGGCATAATTAGCAGTGGCTCCTTCACTTCTCGGTTCATGACCGATTTTGCTTCATTCGCTCTTTGGTCCTCATGGTTTAACCATGAGGCCAAGGCCATAAATTGCATGTCACCCAAGCCAATGTTGGGATCCCATGAGCTCATTAGGCAAGGCCAAGTTGTGAAGGTAGAACTCTGCCAATTTGGCTTTATCCTCTGCTGAACTAGTACTGCATAATTCGGAAAACTGGTGTGGGCTTTGAATTGACATACCTCTTTGTGCAGGGTGTTTATCTGGTATTGCAGCCATTGATCCTTTAAAAACAACCCATAGGATCTTGCAGGTGCCCTGCACTGAATTGCTTCTATGGCCCAGCTGGCCATGCAAGCCAACTGTGTTTCCTTTTGCTGCAACTGCTCCTTAAGTGCTTGCATTGCAATCTTGGCTTGTTGCTGTTCTTCCTGTAGATGCACTATGGTCTCTTCAAGGCTGGAGGGCACCTCCTTTGTGCTTGGCTGTTCTTACATGACAACCCTGGAGGATGTCGATGCTCCTACCTTCAGCTCTTTCAGCTGCAAACTCAACCTCTGATTTTCTTCCTGTAGGAACGTTTGCTGGCAATTGGCCACATCTTTAGCCATTGCAAATTCGCTCCTGATTTCCTTGAGCTGGTCTTGTAGATGTCCTATGTCGGCTACGCCCTTAGACTTGGCGATCTGCATCCATTTGTGAGAACGAACCTTCTCTTCCTCTAGTGCAACAAATAAAGGTACAGTAAATTTCTGCGGGATGATCTTTCCCGCCTCCAAGAAGTTGTAATAGGAATTCAAATTGGGTGAAGAGGTAGGTTCAGGGATATGCTCTTTTCCTTCCTCTCCGGGAGGTTCCATCTCATCCTCCTTTGGTGACGAGGGCCCCTCCTTTTCTCTCTGCTCTGTTTCCTGTAGCCGAGTCAAAGTATCCTGTAGGATCTTCTCGGCTTGCTGTAGCCGGGTTTTCTCGTCCAACAGGTCTACCCTTTCTTCCCACGTATTCTTCCTCGGACTCCCCTTTTCATAGGTAACTGCAACCTTTGAGGGTGATTTCTCATTGGAAGAAGTAGGTGATCGTTCCCTGGGAGAAACGGTTGATTTTGCTTCGGGAGAAACGGGTGATCGAACTTCGGGAGAAACAGGTGACTGTGCTTTGGGAGAAGCAGGGGATTGTTCTTTGGGAGAAACAGGGGTGTCCTTGATGACAATTGGGCTGCTGGATGGTGCCTGTGGTTTCCCGGTTTTCATCCTCGTACTTCTCCGGCATTTGAAGTAGAGAGGAGGATCTCTCTTCCTCTTCCCTTTTTGCACGGGTGGCGTACTGAGGCTAGCTAATACAGCCGCTGCCTCCCTAGCCAGAACATCCGCCTTCTTCTCTTTTAACTTTGTCTTGGCATGGCTTCCTGTAGACGCTGTCCTCGGGCTTCCTGTAGAAGCCGTCTTTGGGCTTCCTGTAGGAGCCTGTTTGACTTTTCCTGTAGGGACAGGTGTCTTGCTTTTTGTTTGTTTTCCTGCCAGGGTCTTCTCTTTTTGTTTGCTGGTGGGTGCTGGAGACGTAACTGGGCTGACATGGCCTACTCCAGCTTTGTCCCTTCTACTTTTCGTCCTCAATTCCCTTGCTGACAGGATGGGAGAGTCAACTTTTTCCTTAGCACCTTTTCCTTTGTGCTGCTCCTTCTTCACAGTAGTCGGGGCACTGGAGCGAGCATTCTTCTTCTCTTTGGCTACTGCTTCTTGCTCTTCGCCACTGGACGTCCCTGTTTCTTCCAGTAACGTTTTTACGTCCCCTTCACGGGTTAAACTTCGGAAGGATTCCCACGAGAGGGGGACCTTGTAGGAATGCAGTGCATCCTCTACCAGCAATTGGATCAGCCCTTGGTGGGCCACCTGCTCTGGAACGCCATCCTTCAGCTTGGTAGCGCACTCCATCAACGATTGCAGCAAGAAATAGGGAAGGCCCAATTTCTGCTCTACAGGAAGATTGATCCTGTATCGTAATTCAGTGAGCAGTTTGAAATGATATGCATACACAATGTTGTGACGACCCTCACAGGTGATATACCTCATGATTTGCAGGCTGACCTCATTCCAAGGTGGTGTCAAACTGACCCTGCATACTCCATTCTTGTCCTCAGAGAATTCTTCGTTGGGTGGAAAGAATTCCTTCTTTGCTTGCTGGTTTTACTTCCGTTCATCTTTATTCCACGGAAGACCCATGGGAAGCTCAGTGATTCTGCTGATGGACTGTGGTGTTACCTTGAGGCTCAAGCCTCTGAATTTTACTATGGCCAGCACGTCAGATTCTGGCTTCAGGCCCCGCAAGAACTCCTCGGCCACTTCCTCATCATATCCCTGCAACTTATCACAGAAAGGCATCCACTGTGCCTGCGTAAAAATGTCAACCACTGCCTGATTTTCCCTTAATATGGTTACATTGGTGGGCTCTCATCTGATGAACCCACCAGGCATGATGAACCGGTGGTTTGGACTACAGGGGGTGAATATAAGTGGAATGTGGTTTTATGGACAAAGCACGCAAAAACTACAGCCGAATTATATCACTATCCTGTAGGAGCGAGAGTATAGGCATAACAACTCAATGATTTTTATGACCCGACTGTGAGAAACGACCCTGCCACCTTTGAAAGCCAATTACAAGGGAGTTTCAGGGTTACCTCCTTTCCGTCACCTTTTTACGTGCAGTCTTCAACTTCCTGTAGAAGTTGCGTTCCTGTAGAGACTGCTCCTGTAGACCGTGCGCAAGCTTCGAAGAGAACGATGGTTGGTTAGCGAGAGAGAGGTGCATTACCAGAGTTCAGTTAGCCGAGAGCTTGGCGTATGAACATGCAGAGGTAGGTAGAGAAGCTACTCGAGTTGTGAGGTGAGGTTGACGGAGATATTCATTTAAACAAGCCGATTAGATTTTGAATCGGCGCAACTCGTGGCGCGGGGGTGAGCTGTCCCTGCCGGACCGTTGGATGATGTCACTCATCATTCGCCTGCACCTCCCCTTACCGCTGCATTCATTCCCACAGATCTGCCGCCGCCTTCTTCGGTTAATCCTTGCTTCACGGTTGACAGGACTAATCCTCACGTGCGGGCTGTTGCTTCTGTTGCCGTGGCCGCCACCTCATCCGCTAACCATCCCTTCACTAACCGACGTGGCTAGTCACTGGCCTTACGGCCGCTCAATCATTCACCTTTACGCCATGCAAAGCAAATCAAAGCAGGAATCATGCAGTTTGATGGAGAGAAGGGTTCGAGCACTTACCTGCACGCGTCTGCAAATGATTTCCAGCCTTTGAACGTTGGATCGCCCTGCTGCGTGTGGCCGCACATTCCCATAGGCTGGTGGTTTCATGACGTGTGCTACAGGATGCTGGCGATGGAGTGACTGGCTCACGTTTATGCGCCCGCGTTTCTTCCCAAATGGTGGTGCTGTGGACGGTCTTCACTCGAGCAGGTTGGACTGTTGCAGGATCCACGCGAGGGGTCTTGTCACAGTCCTTCCTTCTTGTGTGCATGCTGCATGTTGGCGGCCCTGGCTCCCTTTTCATGATCCCCGCGTCTCTGATGCATAGCGTGGATGTTGCATGGCTTTCAGCGCTCGATTCTCCTTGGACAATTTTTTTTACGTGAGCACTGATTACTTGTTGTGCTGCTGCAGGTATCTTGGTTTACATGGGGACAAGGAGGGTGTAGGATGATAATGGCGATGTTCAGAGGTGCCATCAGTGGCGTGCATGCATTCAAACCATTCCTCAGTCGCTAGATCTTCAATTGAAACTTATTTCGGTCATCACAACCTTCTACAGGAAGTTTCCTGTAGAGTTTCGGGACTTTCCTGTAGAAGATCAGCGCCTTCCTGTAGGAAGACCGTCTGTTCCCTGTAGAAGATCCAAATCACAAAAAAAATTGCACATACCTTAAAAGCATTGCTGTTCTTGGAGGAGGAATTGATGGCATCGTTTGACAACATGATGAAGGCCCCCGACTTGGAGTGGAGAGGCTTCTTCTCCTCCATAGAACATCTGCATGCAAACTTTTGTGGTGCTTATTGTTTTTTTCTTTGTTCTTTCTTTTTTATTTCTCTT
>APFE031381721.1:0-14575 GCA_000404065.3 Pinus taeda | reverse complement strand
ATTGCTTAACGGACTTTACAACATTGAACCAGTGGAAAATGATCTCATCATAAAGTAATTATTAACCTAAATACCACATGGAAAATAACTAGGATATAAATATTCAAGAAAATTTATGCAGTGTAAATGTCTGATTTAATATATCTAAATTTTAAATCCAAGTGAACTTTTAAGGGACTTTACAACATTGAAGGAGTGGAAAATGATCTCATAAAATAATTATTAACTTCAATAACGCATGGAAAATGACTAAGATATACATATTCAAAAAAAATTATACAGTATAAATGCCTGATTTAATATATCTAGTTCCACACCAGTGAGAATGCCAACAGAGAATAAATAGCAGATAATGCAATTTCCACCACCAACTCATAATGTTTCCATTTCAAAATGGAAAGCAACCACAATTCATAATTTAAAATTTAAGCAAAACAAGTAAAAGCTATTTATGATGCTAAATATAAATCAGCGTATGAGTACTCAGATCTCCAAGGACGTTACAACGTATGCAGGTGAATAAGGAGCAAACTCTTGGTGTTCAACTTCACTCCACTTCCCAGTTGACGGCTGAAAGAAATAGGAGATCGGATTTCCTTCCTTTGTAAGACCATTCACAAAAATCCGGTCCCACCACGCTGCAGCATAGAAAACTAAGGTTATAACCCCCGGAACAGAGGTTACAGGCGTCCAAACGTTTTTCTGGGCATCATACTCCATCACTTCTTTTGACAGGATCAAGTACAGTGTCCCACGTGTACACACAAAATAGCACTCCACCGTAATATTCGTCGGAAAGATCCACATGTTTTCCAGCGTATTCCAACTGCCGGTCTCCTCATCAAAAGCTTCCGTGCTACCTTCAAACACTCCACCGTCAAATATTGCAGTGATTACAATGAATTTCCCCTCAAGGTAAACACCCACAGCACTGGTGTGGTCTTGGGTCATGGGAGGCAACACTTCCCATCTGTCTTCTTCCACATCATATGCTTCCGCAGTCGCTAGAGAGTTCCCGTGCTCATCTTGGCCACCAGCCACGTAGATAAGTCCTTTCGAAGAAGAAACTGCACAAGCGAAAAAGATTCGACCGGTGGACATGTCGGCTCCGCGGCGCCATTCTTTGGACACAAAATCATAGATGAAGACAACAATCTTCAAGCCCCTCGGCCAATTCTCAATTTCATTAAAACTTTCTCCAAACAGGACAAGCTTTCCATTTAGAGAAAAGAACCTCCAATAAGTTAGAAATGGAGGAGGATCGTAAGGAATAGGGGCTGTCCTTTCCGAGGTCTTCTCCACAGGGTCGTATACTGTTATTCCATAAACAAAGAGACTGGGAATGTCTTGAATAAGACATATCAAATGTTGGCTCGTGCCATAGGTCTTTCTGTCCTCATAGAACCGGGGACTACACATCATTTCCTTCCAGCTTCTGCACACATCCTTCAACTCATCGTGTGATATGTAAGGAGCGCGCAACAACACTTGTCGTTGGACATCAGTAGGAATATTCATAAAATCTTCCATTATTGGCAATGATGAGAGATTCGGTAAATGAATGTTGCTTAGAAATTGAGTGTTACCTCAGAAATCCCCTTTTGTCTCTTGCATGCGTGTTTTGAGATACAATTCTTTCTATTAACACGCTTTTGTCTCTTGGTTGCTTATATTGAGTTATAATTCTTTCTATTAATACATTAAGTAGTTGACGGTGAGGTGAATTATTGGCCGACTTTAATGGATGAATACCATTTTCGTTTTTCCATAAAACTTAGAAATATCCATCCATATTAATTTGCTTATAATTCATAATTAAAATAATCATATTTCTATGTATGAGTATTTATGATGAATATTAAATTTTCAAATTTTAAAAATTATTAATTGTAATTTGGTTACTAAAAAAAGAAGTTGTGCTATATGTTTTGAGATATAAATTATGTAAAATATTTTCAAATTATTTAACATTTTGAGTGGATGTTATATTTATTATTTGGCATAATATAAGTTAAAGTAATATAAATTACAAATATAAAAAGTAAGGAAGCAAAACCAGAGAGAGGAGAAAAAAGATCAACAAGGCATCATCAATATTTTGAAATTGACATTTAACATGGATTTAACTAAATTTATTCATTTTCAGCCTTTTTAATATCACAAATACTATAAATTCTATTAAACCTAGTCTTTTTATGATTTGAAATCTCCAATATCGGGTTTCACTATGAATTAGGTGATCTTATTTTAATAATTTAGTTTTTGTTCTTTATGTTAGTTCTCTGTGTAATGTAAGCAACAATTTCATATTAACTATTAAAAAAGGTACATTCTTGTGCCTATTGGCCAATCATTAGGAAAACTGCAACAATAACATACCACAAGCATAGAGTTTTTGTCCATATTACTAGATTGATATCGTAATGAAATAATATAGCAAAAACATTCTAATGTAAAGTTACTGTATAATCTATACCTATAATTAACATGAGAATGATTTTTTTTCTAGTTAAGATAAACAAATATTATCAACCTAAACATATATGAAGGAGAGTCCGTAGGTTTTTCTTATGGATTCTCATTCTCCTCTACTAAAGTTGGGAATACCACGTCAACAATCTTCTCAACTAGAGAGGCACTTTGTTATTTAATTTCCTTATTTATAGCTAGATGACATCAACACGTATGAATATTTCTTATTCAACTTCACTTCTCTCCAAAAGCACCTTACCCACATTGGCTTCATATGCTAGTAGAGGCTGACACTATGAACGTATATCGTATGATTGACGTAGATATTTGTTGTATCTGAAACCCAATCTCTCACATCCTCTTGAATCTTTTCATCTTGGAGAAAATTTCTCTCCATCTCGTTTGGTTTAGTAATATTTATTTTGTTCTTATGCATTTTGCTTAACGCTAATCCATGGTTTCGCATGACTTCCATGATGACCTCAATGACATCGGCTTCTTCCGGGATGAGCATCCTAAATGCTAAATAAGATCCATCGAACTTTTGGGAAAAAATTAACCCTCAGTTTACTCGAACATATAAGATTCAAATGGAGGGGACAAGGCATGAAAACGTATTTGATAAACAAATTGATGGGGGAAGTACATGCAAGGGAAAATATTACCTCTTGCAAACAAAAATTAAAACATCCAAAAGCAAAACTACTTAAAAAAATACAAGAAATGGCCAATGTAACCAATATACCTTTGTTATAGAAGGCATGGGATGGTGAGGTGAGGTGCTCAGCCGAAATGTGCATCCACATCCATGTATCTTATGGTTCAGCAAGGTAGCGAGGGTTGCTTTCCACAATGAGTAGAATTAGGAGTTAATAGCATCCGTAGAGAGACAAAGCCTCCATGTCTCCCTATTATTATCTTCACGTGTTATAGGGATTGTGGTTTAAGGCCATCTATCCATACCTAGAGAGGGTTGTGGAGGACTACCAATAGTGTTATACCACCAATACATGTGTCATTGAAATATAACACCCCAAACCCATTAGAAATAGATGAAGAAATATGCAATGCAACATAGAATAAGTCGATAGATCAAACTACGCAAATGTCCATGATCATTAGAAAACCGTGAAATCATTTACAATATAACTTAGCTGAGCCTAATAGGCATGCATAAAAGACTATACCAATGAATTGTAACACAAAGATACATGGCCAATATTTGGGATATGTATTTCACTTCACCATGAGAATAACACACATTTGTCTGATTATTAAAAACAAAATATAACATTATCCCCATGCCAAAAAATGTTGATAGACGCATTGTTATAACACATAACAACATCAATTCCATTCACAATGTAACATTTTCATATATAGGTGGATATACATTATACTTATATGATAATCTTAATGGTTGGAAACCAAGGGAGGGCTTCTACCCTCCACCCAACTGTAGGCCAATTGCACTACAGTGTTCCTTTAGTCATAAAAAAAAAATAGAGTGTATCCACTGCAAACTAGGGATCCAAAAAACACATAAATTATACTTGCTCAACCTAACAGGGCTCCAAAATACTCTACATATCTACCTATTTCTTCCTTTGACTATGATGCACCTTGTGCCTCTAGTCTAGCATCAACCTCGTCCAGTGGTTTTCCTTCACTCTCTAAGATTTAATGGTAAACCCTTGTATGTGTATCCCAACATACAAGAACCCAAAACCCACAACTCTATTTCGGATTTCCTACTCAAGCAATTGACGGTTATTTCGTGGGGTATTGCTTCTCTTTTCCATAGTTTGTAGTGCACTCTCTCTATGTTGTTGTGTGAAGAACACCCTAATCATTATCCATTATTTATTGAATGTTTTCTACCACCGACCCCTTTTCAAGGCCCTTGCATTTTGTCTGCACAATGCAACCAATGACGTATGATAATGGGGTCATGGGCTTGTCATCCATTTAGGAATCCCGTACACAATCTCCCTTCCTGATGTGCATGCCATTAAAATTCAATCATAGGGTTGGTGGCCATTAATGGATAGCCTTGACTTGTCAACTTTCTATGCAACCCCTCCTCAAAACCCTATATCCATGCCCACTCCTCTTAGTGATTCATTGTGTTTAAATTTCCACAATTAATTACATGAATTACAATTCATAATAAAAATCACGAAATTGATTACAGTGTTGAAAAGTGTAACTAGGTTCGGTCTTCAAGATCACATGTAATTATGATTTTATTTAAAATATGTAAAGAAGGAAAATAAAATTATTTTGGTGCTTGACTAATGGGTTTCATGAGCAAGAGATTTTACTTTTAGTTAAGTCTCCCATTGAGAGCATTTAGGGATTTTTTTCATCTAGTCATAAAAGTGTATAAAGTCATTGTCATGTATTCAAGGCATGTTACACATTGTAAAATTCAATTTTGTTTTTGTATGTAACCCTCCAAGACCTTTTCACCAATCCTCACTCAATTCAGCCTCTAATGAAAGGGAAAATTTTAGAAAGATAAATTCTGCCTACTCCAGTGATCATGTCAACCTAATATTCATGGACAAACAACTATATATAACAGTTGTTGACCTCATTTGGAGGAAAAAAATTTGGTAAAGAAATTATGGGATAATCAATTGTGAAATTCATCCTAGAAGGAGCCTTAACATCAATTAAGGAAGAAGACAAGATAGAGAAGGAAGTGACATAATTGTGGGAATTTTGTGGGCTAATCTACCCTCACACTTGTGAATATTACATATATAAATCACGCTAAAGGTTGCAATAATATAAGGGTCATCCAGATTGGGTGAAGACTTCACTGAAGGAAGCCGAGTAGAAGAGAAAGAAATCTCCCTCCAAAAGTAGACCATTCAAGGATCAAACAATTGATCTATGGTTTCTGTTTTGAAGCAAAATGTTGCAGACCTACAAGAAGGGGCCAAAATTCTAAAGGAATCCAAGAAGAAGAGGAAGAAGTAGAGCTTTTAGCTAAGGGTAAAGAGGAGTTGTCTGATTTGGCCTGGGAAGGGCTCTAGTTTCAAGGGTCTTTGTCATGGTCTTCGTATTCATACATTTAAGGTTCTATAAGAATAATTTGTTTGGGTTTTCCTAACAGAGACTGAGAGGTTTTTCCCATGGCTAACAACCTATATATTGTGTCTCTTGTCTCTTATTATTCATGAATTTATAATTGTATTTATGAAAATAACACAATAACAACATAAGAAATAGAATGTCATAACCAAGAAGTGAAAGGACTCTCTCAGGAAATTATCAAAGTAGAGAAATCACCTAACTATTGATGCCCTAAATTTCTCAACATGGTATGAGAGCTAAGGTGAAAAAGTCAAGAAGAGGCATCTAATCAAACAGAGGCATCAAAGTTTTTCGAAGGATATCAAAGCACAATTTCAAGATATACATCATAACATAGATCAAGGAAATCTACTTCAGAAAAAGTCTTGGGATAGTAATCAATGAGGAAGAAAAAAATACCAAAAACCCTAGAACAATTTCCGAGATCATCTCTCAACCATCACCTAAGGAGTGGAAGCTTTTTCAAAAGACCTAAGAAGGCTAGATCAAATAAGATTGTCATCGTCTTTGAATGGGTTTTGGAAGGAATCTCTCTGTCATTAAAGCACAACTTTAATCTTTGAAGAAATCCATCGAAGTGTTCTCTCTCCAAAGTGGATCAAGGAATACTCTTGTAGAAAGAATCTATCAAGAAGTAGTCTTCTGCTATCTAAATCGAGGGATTTCCTTCTAGGGAAAAAAACACTAAAGTAAACATAACTTCTACTGTCATAACACCCTACTAATGAATGGCTCAGACTAAATTACAATATTTTGCAAGGTAATTTTTCATCTATTTCTAGCTTCGGGGGTGTTTCCTCTATGACGACGATTAAATGAGCGATGTTTTCACCTCGTTAGGAACTCGGGTCCAACATGGTGATACCTATGAATAAACAAGATTATAAGGCTCCACACCCAAGACAAATCCAACAAAAAACCTGTGAGTTATGATCCCTAATCACCACTTGGAACAATATCGGAAATTTATGAAAGATCATGTAATAATCTATAAATTTACAAGAATTTGGCCCAAAGAATTAGATATTCTCCACTGGATCCATCTCGAATGGCAGCAAAAAGCTCAATTTGACCTACACCTCCAAGTAAAAGGCTTCTTCACAGTGATCTTTGAGTATCTAGAAGTCCACAAGAAAATTTTGGATAATGGGTCATATTTCATGAACAACACAGGGTTATTCATTAGGCACTAGGAACCGTGTTACAATCTAGAGAAGGAACAATTCTTAGCTATACCCATCTGGATCTAAATTTACTCTCTACTAGAGGATTTTTGGGAGATGGACATCCTAGAATTGATTTGCAATTCCATATGAAACTTTGTTCAAGTCTCAAAGATCACTAGATGTTGACGGTTCTCTTCCTATGCCAGGATTTCTGTTTACATGAACATCTCACAACCCCTCCTAGATTCAATGCAAATTGAGTATAAGGATGAATTCTTGTCTCAACCACTGGACTATGAGCGTAAAATTTGTCATAAATATGGATACTTGTTTTGCAACTTCCCTCAACGGTCATAAGAGACAACTAATCTGGTTGATCCCTCCTTTGATGGCTTCTTGGAAGTTCTTTGGAAACACCCTCCAACCATCAAAGGTCCCCCTTGTCAGGCTCCACTGCCCCCTACTCTGATAGCCCCAAGCTCTCCTTGTGGGAACTGCTTTTCTCTCCTCATGGATCTAGGTGAAATGATCAACCAAAAGCACCTGTAGCTATGTCTCCATCTCAAGCAACGCAAGAGGTGGAGGCGGGTCTTGAAAATCCTAAAAACAAACAACCAAGCAAATGAAAAACACCAGAAGAGCTATCCACATGCAAGGAAATCAAGCAATTTCTTTCCCAAGTCCAAAAAACCCTTGAGAATGAGGAAAAAATGGATCAACTCAACTCCAATGAAAGTTTTATGGTAGCTTTCCTGTGAAACGAGGAAAAAGATGGATGGGTAGAAATCCATCAATATTTGATAGATCAATTCCATATGATCTATAAAGATTGGGAACAACGTCAAGCCTCTACAGAATCCCCTTCCCAAATGGATTTGGCTATATGAGAAGAAAAACTACCCACCAGGCAAGGTTAATCCAACTCGAGATCCAGGAAGAAAGGTAGAGGATCCAACAGTGAAGTGATCAAAGTAACAGGGTTTATCCTAGTTAACTGATGACAAGCAATTGTCCTCATGGAATACTGCCAACACTCTCAAACCACCCCTCCTCAATGAAGGTGGTCTCGTGGAACATAAGAGGCCTCAACTCAAAGGGTAATTTGAGGTAATTAAAGGAACAAATTCAATAGGATAAACTAGACATCTTAGTCATGTGGGAAACTAAGGTAACACAGGATAAACTTAGTGAAATCAAAAGCACTGGATCCAAGGGGTAATCTAGGGGGCTTGGGAATCCTTTGGGACTCCAAATATATCTCTTTTGGTAACTAGATTTCCTACCCAAATACCCCTTCAAGTCAATTTGAATGTATTGGTTCTGTGGAAAAGGTTTGATTAACTGGGGTTTATGGTCCTACTCTATCAGGGACAAAGGCCACCTTTCTTAGTAGTTTCGACAACTGAAGGAGATTTTAGGAAAAAACAGTTGGATTCTGGTAGGGGACCTCAATTTGATCAAGGATTTGGGTGAGAAGAAAGGAGGAGTCAAGTGAATGAATCTGATCTCCATTTCCTTTCAGTATACTATTCAAGATCTTGGAGTAGAAGACATTGATTTTATTAATGGTTCTTTCATATGGAATAATCAACAGGGAAGTAAGCACTAGAGCGCCTCTCGTTTGGATCATTCTTTATTTCAAATAAAACCCTACAACAGGAATTGTTTCTTTAAGTTTTGATCCTCCCCTACATGGGATCAGGTCATTGGCCCATTTTCTTGGAAATTGACCTGAGTATGGCACTGAGGAACCAACCTTTTCGTTTCAAATTTATGTGGCTTGAAAAACCAAATTTCATTTCTAAGCTAGAAGACTGGTGGAAGGGTATTAGTGTGTTTGGGAGCAATCAAATGGAGACTTTCTAGTTGAAGTTGAAGGCACTAAAAGGAAGGATTAAAGAATCGACTCGGTCATATTTCAGTAAAATTCATTATGAAAAGTGAAACTTGGAGGAAGAAATGTGGTCAATCTAGTAGTGGATAATTTTAGAAGGTAGGATTGAAACCCTCATTGTTCAGGAGGGTGAGTTCCTCAATGACCTGGAGAAATGAAGAAAACAAGAATAAATTCTTTGGAGGAACAAATCAAGAGTTCAATGGGTCAAAGAAGGTGAGCGTAACATGAAATTATTTCATAGGACTATGTTAAAACATAAATAGTTTCATAGGATTTTCTCCCTCAATCGATCGAACGGTCGATGGCTTTTTCAACATGAGGATACCTCTGAGGAGTTGATCACCTATTTCTAGACTTTGTTCATAGAGCCCTAAGAGGATGAGAGTGAGTCCAACTCGAGAATCAAACAATGTATTCCCCAGATTGGGTGAAGACTTCACTGAAGGAAGCCGAGTAGAAGAGAAAAAAATCTCCCTCCAAAAGTAGACCATTCAAGGATCAAACAAATTATCTATGGTTTCTGTTTTGAAGCAAAATGTTGCAAACCTACAAGAAGGGGCCAAAATTCTAAATGAATCCAAGAAGAAGAGGAAGAAGTAGAGCTTTTAGCTAAGGGTAAAGAGGAGTTGTCTGATTTGGCCTGGGAAGGGCTCTAGTTTCAAGGGTCTTTGTCATGGTCTTCGTATTCATACATTTAAGGTTCTATAAGAAGAAATTGTTTGGGTTTTCCTTACAGAGACTGAGAGGTTTTTCCCATGGCTAACAACCTATATATTGTGTCTCTTGTCTCTTTATTATTCATGAATTTATAATTGTATTTATGAAAATAACACAATAACAACATAAGAAATAGAATGTCATAACCAAGAAGTGAAAGGACTCTCTCAGGAAATTATCAAAGTAGAGAAAACACCTAACTATTGATGCCCTAAATTTATCAACATGGTATGAGAGCTAAGGTGAAAAAGTCAAGAAGAGGTATCTAATCAAACAGAGGCATCAAATTTTTTCAAAGGATATCAAAGCACAATTTCAAGATATACATCATAACATAGATCAAGGAAATCTACTTCAGAAAAAGTCTTGGGATAGTAATCAATGAGGAAGAAAAAAAATACCAAAATCCCTAGAACAATTTCCGAGATCATCTCTCAACCATCACCTAAGGAGTGGAAGCTTTTTCAAAAGACCTAAGAAGGCTAGATCAAATAAAATTGTCATCGTCTTTGAATGGGTTTTGGAAGGAATCTCTCTGTCATTAAAGCACAGCTTTAATCTTTGAAGAAATCCATCGAAGTGTTCTCTCTCCAAAGTGGATCAAGGAATACTCTTGTAGAAAAAATCTATCAAGAAGTAGTCTTCTGCTATCTAAATCGAGGGATTTCCTTCTAGGGCAAAAAACACTAAAGTAAACATAACTTCTACTGTCATAACACCCTGCTAATGAATGGCTCAGACTAAATTACAATATTTTGCAAGGTAATTTTTCATCTATTTTTAGCTTCGGGGGTGTTTCCTCTATGACGACGATTAAATGAGCGATGTTGTCGCCTCGTTAGGAACTCGGGTCCAACATGGTGATACCTATGAATAAACAAGATTATAAGGCTCCACACCCAAGACAAATCCAACAAAAAACCTGCGAGTTATGATCCGTAATCACCACTTGGAACAATCTCGGAAATTTATGAAAGATCATGTAATAATCTATAAATTTACAAGAATTTGGCCCAAAGAATTAGATATTCTCCACTGGATCCAGCTCGAATAGCAGCAAAAAGCTCAATTTGACCTACACTTCCAAGTAAAAGGCTTCTTCACAGTGATCTTCTAGTATCTAGAAGTCCGCAAGAAAATTTTGGATAATGGGTCATATTTCATGAACAACACAGGGTTATTCATTAGGCACTAGGAACCCTGTTACAATCTAGAGAAGGAACAATTCTTAGCTATACCCATCTGGATCTAAATTTACTCTCTACTAGAGGATTTTTGGGAGATGGACATCTAGAATTGATTTGCAATTCCATATGAAACTTTGTTCAAGTCTCAAAGATCACTAGATGTTGACGGTTATCTTCCTATGCCAGGATTTCTGTTTACATGAACATCTCACAACCCCTCCTAGATTCAATGCAAATTGAGTATAAGGATGAATTCTTGTCTCAACGACTGGGCTATGAGCATAAAATTTGTCATAAATATGGATACTTGTTTTGCAACTTCCCTCAACGGTCGTAAGAGACAAATACTCTAGTTGATCCCTCCTTTGGTGGCTTCTTGGAAGTTATTTGGAAACACCCTCCAACCATCAAAGGTCCCCCTTGTCAGGCTCCACTGCCCCCTACTCTGATAGCCCCAAGCTCTCCTTGTGGGAACTGCCTTTCTCTCCTCATGGATCTAGGTGAAAAGATCAACCAAAAGCACCTGTAGCTATGTCTCCATCTTAAGCAACCTAAGAGGTGGAGGTGGGTCTTGAAAATCCTAAAAACAAACAACCAAGCAAATGAAAAACACCAGAAGAGCTATCCACATGCAAGGAAATCAAGCAATTTCTTTCCCAAGTCCAAAAAACCCTTGAGAATGAGGACAAAATGGATCAACTCAACTCCAATGAAAGTTTTATGGTAGCTTTCCTGTGAAACTAGGAAAAATATGGATGGGAAGAAATCCATCAATATTTAATAGATCAATTCCATATGATCTATAAAGATTGGGAACAACGTCAAGCCTCTACAGAATCCCCTTCCCAAATGGATTTGGCTATATGAGAAGAAAAACTGCCCACCAGGCAAGGTTAATCCAACTCGAGATCCAGGAAGAAAGGTAGAGGAGCCAACAGTGAAGTGATCAAAGTAACAGGGTTTATCCTAGTTAACTGATGACAAGCAATTGTCCTCACGGAATACTGCCAGCACTCTCAAACCACCCCTCCTCAATGAAGGTGGTCTCGTGGAACATAATAGGCCTCAACTCAAAGGGTAATTTGAGGTAACTAAAGGAACAAATTCAATAGGATAAACCAGAAATCTTAGTCATGTGGGAAACTAAGGTAACACAGGATAAACTTAGTGAAATCAAAAGCACTAGATCCAAGGGGTAATCTAGGGGGCTTGGGAATCCTTTGGGACTCCAAATATATCTCTTTTGGTAACTAGATTGCCTACCCAAATACCCTTTCAAGTCAATTTGAAAGTATTGGTTCTGTGGAAAAGGTTTGATTAACAGGGGTTTATGGTCCTACTCTATCAGGGACAAAGGCCACCTTTCTTAGTAGTTTCGAAAACTGAAGGAGATTTTGGGAAAAAACAGTTGGATTCTGGTAGGGGACCTCAATTTGATCAAGGATTTGGGTGAGAAGAAAGGAGGAGTCAAGTGAATGAATCTGATCTCCATTTCCTTTCAGTATACTATTCAAGATCTTGGAGTAGAAGACATTGATTTTATTAATGGTTCTTTCATATGGAATAATCGACAGGGAAGTAAGTACTAGAGTGCCTCTCGTTTGGATCATTCTTTATTTCAAATAAAACCCTACAACAGGAATTGTTTCTTTAAGTTTTGATCCTCCCCTACATGGGATCAGATCATTGGCCCATTTTCTTGGAAATTGACTTGAGGATGGCACTGAGGAACCAAAGAGGAACCAACCTTTTCGTTTCAAATTTTTATGGCTTGAAAAACCAAATTTCATTTCTAAGCTAGAAGACTGGTGGAAGGGTATTACTGTGTTTGGGAGCAATCAAATGGAGACCTTCTAGCTGAAGTTGAAGGCACTAAAAGGAAGGATTAAAGAATCGACTCGGTCATATTTCAGTAAAATTCATTATGAAAAGTGAAACCTGGAGGAAGAAATGTGGTCAATCTAGTAGTGGATAATTTTAGAAGGTGGGACTGAAACCCTCATTGTTCAGGAGGGTGAGTTCCTTAATGACTTGGAGAAATGAAGAAAACAAGAATAAATTCTTTGGAGGAACAAATCAAGATTTCAATGGGTCAAAGAAGGTGAGTGTAACATGAAATTATTTCACAGGACTATGTTAAAACATAAACAGTTTCATAGGATTTTCTCCCTCAATGGATCGAACGGTCGGTGGCTTTTTCAACATGAGGATACTTCTGAGGAGTTGATCACCTATTTCTATACTTTTTTCATAGAGCCCTAAGAGGATGAGAGTGAGTCCAACTTGAGAATCAAGCAATGTATTCCCCAATTAATCTAGGAAGATCAAAATGAGGATCTCATGTGGGAGATCTCCTATGTGGAGGTTGAAGAGGTTGTTTATGCATTCCCCTTAAACAGAGCTCCAAGCCTAGATGGATTCACCTATGAATTCTTCAATGTGGGCTAGCACTTTGAAGGTACTGAAATCCATAAGTTGGCATAGGATACTCGTCATTCCCAAAGAATATGGTCGAGCCTGAATGCAACATTTCTCACGCTTATCCCTATGAAAGGATCTGCACTGGATCTAAATGGGTTTTGAACAATTTTCCTGTGCAATGTTCTTTACAAAATTATTTTAGGAATTTTAGTCATGGGACACAAACCCCTACTGAAAATGATTATCAATCCATAACAGTCAGGCATTGTGAAGGGTTGGCAAATTATGGATGGTATTATTGTGGTTCATGAGGTAGTTTACTCTTTATCCTAATCCAAATCTCTAGGTATGCTCATTAAAATTTACCTCTCTAAGGCTTATGATCACTTGAATTGGAACTATATCATGTCTATTCTAGATGCATTTGGATTCTCTCCCTCCTGGATCAGATAGATCAAACCAATTATTTAAACTCCTTTCTATTCTATCGTAGTCAATGGTGCGTCTTCTCACACCTTCCAAGTTTCTAGGGGTTTGAGATAATGGAGAACATGACAACTTCAATGCGGCCATCTTCCGAAAGGTATGTTCTCTCTCAAAAAAGATAATTCTATTATGTTTTCCTCTACAGACACAAATCCTGATCCTTTATGGAAAAGCATCTGGTATCCCAAACTATGGCCAAAAGTATTTTTTTGTTTCTCTGGTTAATTAAGCATGGAGAACTTCTTACGTGGGACATGTTTCTTTGTCATATGCTAATCGCAGTAGTCAAGGTTGAGACTACCTGCATTTTGCTGTTGATGTACTTCTTTTTTGATGAATGAATAGAACTTTGACTTACAAAAAAAAAATCTTTGAAAAATTTGTTTCGGTGAACCCTTCATCCATCATAAGGAACAAGAAACATAAGTCAAGAAAATAAGACCAAACTTTTTAAAATACAGTAGTGTCAAGCCAGATGTTAGGGAGTAAATGTTGGAACATTTTGAAATTAAAAAAAGATAAGGAATAACATAGAATAATTTTATATATTTATTATTAATAATCACATTAATTATAGCTATTAGAATAAAACCAAAATCTTAGCATAAAGACCACCAAGATAACTACATAGGATGCGGCCTTATTAGTTTAATATTATATATCTAATAAGGCTAACTAATACTATTAATAATAGTTAATTTACTATTAAAAATAATTATATTTGAGAGATTTTTCAGATAAAATTATATGGAGTATTTTTATATATATTAAGTATTTTTATATCGCTATGTAGGAACCTGAGAATTATGATTAAAATTGTATAATCACACAAGAGGATTGTAAACTCTTTTATGGATAGAAATTACAACATTACGTAAGACACTTTACAACATTGAACCGGTGGAAAATGATGTCATAAAGTAATTATTAACATAAATAACGCATGGAAAATAACTAGGATATACATATTCAAAAAAATTTATAGAGTGTAAATGCCTGATTTAATGTATCTAAATTTTAAATCCAAGTGAACTTTCCCCACAAGTGAGAATGCCGACGGAGAATAAATAGCAGATAATGCAATTTCAAGCACCATCTCATAATGTTTCCATTTCAAAATGTAA
>APFE031381720.1:0-10383 GCA_000404065.3 Pinus taeda | reverse complement strand
CCAGTGGGTTGAGTAAATTACTGAAAATAAACCTTATCTACTGAAAATATGTCGAAGTTTTGACCATGTCGGGCTTTTAGTGAAGACAGAAGCAGAGCTTCGTTCCTCACATATGGAGACGACGAACGGGCGAAGGGGAAGATATTATCGAAATGAGAGGGACAGAGGAAATCGTAGTGCTGCGCGATCAGCATCATTAGGGTTCAGAGATCCAAATGCCCAACAATCTAATTACAAGGATGACGATGAAATAAATATAAGGGCCCCAGGATAGAACAAGTTATCATCATATTACAGGCCAGCTCAGAATTCTGGTTTCAGAAGAAATTCTAACGCTAGGAGATCCCCAGCTTACCATGACAATTCTAGTGGAACTCCGGGGACTTCTGCTGCCCAAAACAATGTTGTTGTTATCAAGCAAAAGGACCACGGTGTTGGAGGAGGTGAAAAACTCAATCAGGCATCAAGGGAGGGCGAAATAGAGAGAAACCTAACCTCTGTATCAATCAGGAACATTCCTGCAGACGAGGATGATCTCATGCCATGCATCTCAGGGACTTGCCCCGATATGTGTCCTGGTCAGTATAAATATCATTTTTGCAATACCAACAAAGCAACTCATTTATTTTATTATGTTAAAGATTCCAACTATTGTGTTACTTCAATCGTTGTTGATTTTAGTATTGAGGGGAGGGGGGGTCGTTATTGCAACAGCTAAGGAGAGGGCACAGGGAGAGAGACTGGGGGACTTGGCAGTTTTTGAAAGGTTGAATGGAGACCCACGGAAGACTTCTGCTAGCATTGCTGTTAAAAAGGTAGTATTAGTTACTTCAGTCAACACATTGAGAAAATCATGGTATGTTCATGTTTTTGAATGTATCAAGACCAGAACCTTTTAAATTATGGGACTGAACTTCCCCATCATCATCACAGTGCCATAGGTTTAGTATGTCCCCGCACAAAATTTGATAAGGAAAACCTTGTGAAATTATATATCGGACACGTTTCTTTACATTTCAGTGAAAGAAAATACAAATTACAGGGTTCTAGGAACATCATGGTAGCTCTCTAGCTTCAATGCACAAAACAATTGATTACTGTGAACTAAAGACAGAATACCATCTTACTCTAAAACTAAAATCCCATTAATTGGTGAAAAAAATGGCTGCAATCCCTAAAACCAGCATGCTATCTGAGCCTATTTCAATACATATTTCCATCAAGATTTTCTGATTATATTAATTCAAATGATTGTACTGAGGATCTATTGAAAAGAAACTACAGTATCTATAACTTTACGTTAAGAAGCTATGGAAATCTTGAGCTTGTACCTCCTAGCTTACAACATTTATGTTTGAAACCCTTCGCTCTTTTTTAACACATTACACACAGCTTTTTCTTGCAAGCAGCTGTAAAAGACAAATAAATACTTGATTCCGTGTCTCTGTTTCTCTCTCTATCCAATGGGGCAGTAAATAAATATTGATAAACTAGTACTTAAATATCATCATTAGATAGTTTAGGATATTTTCTTGTGTCGTTGCATTTGAAGACTGATATATGGTGAAAACGGATCACTGCTTTGCAGGACTATTTCAATTTCAGATACTCAACCATCAGATATACGGCCTCTTACAGTGTTATGGAACACTGAAATATTTAGTGAAACTACTTGACACTTCAGAACACGGGTTTGAAGTTGTGCATGAGTTTGTGTTTGATCGCACACGTGCAATCCGCCAGGATCTGACCATCCAAAATATTATTAATTATCAATCAATAGTCATGCATGAACAAATGGTTTGTCTCTATCCGACTTGCCTATTAATTTTTTAACTATAGACATGTACATCCATCATTCCTCAAAAGTTATTCTGCATTTCTAAAATATAAATGCAACTTTGCAGTTTTTGGAACCATTTCAATGGTCAGTCTCATAAAGATTCCCCTGTTGATCTGATGCATAATATGTTGTGCAATGCAGGTCAGGTTTCACATTTTGTCACAGCACAAGCTTCAGCATCTTGGCAACAATAAAGATACATCATTGCTTCACCTGAATTTCGAACAGCTTTCCAAATGTCTCAAATCCCTTCTTGATCTGTATCATGTCACCAGAAAAAGTGAATCCAATTCTGAAAATCAAGCTGAATTCTATTGTTATTATGTTCTTATGAATCTGGGATCTCACAAGCTATGGCAGGTAGAGCTCTTGCTTCTGTTGTTTTCAAAGTGATTCCAATAATTCTGCTGTCTCTAGAATTCCAAGCATTTGTGAGCTAATGGTATCATATACCTGGAAAGCTCTCGGAAACATCAAGGACTTCCTATTATAGCCATCTGTCTAGAATTCTCACCATCGACAATGACAGGGAGAAACACTTGCTGCATGGTTTCGGAGTATAAGACCATCACTATGGAAATCGAAAAAGATGGAATTTGCCAGGAATGTGTTAAGGTAATCCAGTAATACAGCTAATTGATCGTTATATAATTGAATCATTAGACAATCCATTGCTTCTTAGTGTTGCACAATTCGTAACATCAGTTTCATAGATTGTTTTTCTTTTGTCCATGGTGTGGTGCAGGTGTTATCGTATGGGAAATTTCAAGGGCTTCTTTAATCTTGTTAGAGATTCAACATACCTTGAAGCATGCCTTATGGAATATTACTTTAATGAGGTGACTTATGTAGTTCACTTTTAGATGTTGATGTCCAAAGCTTTTCTAACATCTCCAAGAGTCGTTGCAACATATTGATGTGATTTGTTTAATCAGGTCCATGCGCAAGCAGTTTCATGCATCAATTACAGTGGTTACAAATTGAGCCCATTCCCATTGGTTGACATTGCAGAATTACTTCTGATGACGATATATAGTACATGCTATAGAATTTTGTGGCATGATTTTAATATGCTAACTTCCAATTTTTCTAGTGGATAATGAACGATTCATTTTTTACTGACAGGAGTTTGACATGGAGGACTTCTGTAGTTTATGTGGTTTTGCAACAAGCACAGATGAAAAAGGACACAAATTTCTGCCAGTGAAGCAAGTCAACTTCAATTTGCCTGCAAAGGGATTTCCACAGTGCAGATGTCCTTTTATTGAAGGAAAACTAGCTTCATCCAATTCCCTAGAAATTACTAGGACATTGAGCCAGCAATGACAAGCAGCATTAGCTGTGACCAGAATTTGTACATCATTCCTAAACAATTGTATTATACAAGGTCATGTTAAATCATATGTTTTCCATACTTGATTTTGAGATTTTCCTCATCCACTTCGTAGATGTAAAAGCTTTACATTCTTTAGGATGCAAAATACAACTTTTGGCACATTTCTTGTACATCATTCCTAAACAATTGTATTATATGAGGTCATGTTAAATCATATGATTTTCATAAATTTGATTTTCATTTTCCTCATCCATTTCTTAGATGTAAAAACTTTAGATTGTTTAAGTTGCAAAATATGACTTCTGGCACTATATAGATGTGACATCTTAATCTTGAATTAAAAGTTAGAGATATCAATTTGCCAATCTATTTTTGAAAACTGATTAACGACTGATAAACATAGTGGTGATTTTCTAAGCTTTCTGATTCTCCAATTACCGTATTGGATGCCTTACATTGTCAATTGTTTTATAAAATGGTGATTAAGGGAGGAATGTCTACAATGCCTTGGTTGGAAATTTTACGGGTGCCTGGCCATCCTTGAAGGTGTTGAAAACCTGAATGATTATAAAAAGAGACCCAAAGTAAATGCTAGATAAAGATCAATTTCTCTAGCAGGGACCCTTTTAGAGCCCTCTTCTCTTATAGAGAAGACTGATTGAGAATGTTTTGAAGGGATCCACAGTTCTTACATCCAGGAATCTATATCTCAATAAATGGAGAATTGAGTATTGAAGCTTCAGATAAATAGTTCCAATTTGGGTGAGGCTTCCCTTTTATCCTCTCCTCTAGAACTAAGATGGGCTCGGATTGATAGGAAATAAAATAGGGAAGTTCATTGATATGATTGAATGTTAAAACGATATAGTTGAATGTGCCAGAATCTGAGGAAATCAAGACATGCAGAAATTAGGTTATAACTTATTTGAGCAAATTTCCTTCAGTGCAATTGGTGCTGTGAGTATGATCATTTCACCAAGGATTGCAAAAAATACCCTAATCTTTAAGTGTAGGAAGCTCCAAGGAATCAGAAAAAGAAGATGAAACAGTTTCTCCAACAAGAAAGAGATCCCGGTCCAAAAAGAGGATGGAAGAAAATAGAAATGCAATCTCCTTGAGAATGCTTTTCGATATCTGAATATATAAGATGAAGGAAACTCACAACCTCCTGTCTAAGAAAATCAGGAGCATATCCAAAAAGAAAAGGCTAACACATGAGAACTGGGGGGAAAGAAAATTTCAGAATGTCTTCAGGACTCTGAAGTATGTACCTTCTAATCCAGTTCAATAAGACTGGGAAAAATGGGAGCCAAATGCCCCTACAATTTCAGAACACCTGGAAAAAGTCTATTATAGAAGAAATTACAGAGGATATTTTATCAGTGGCTTTTTACAACTTCTAAATAAGGAAATGATAGTGGCAGAATTTTAGTGTTTTGCATGCATTGCTTCAAATGTTAGATACATGGAAATATGTTTGTTTTACTGCTTCTTTTAACTGTTATTGATTCCTGGAAAAAAACTGGCTGTTTGTTGTAACACTGATTTTGATGGTGTTCTCTATTCCAGCAGTGTTGTCAATCTGACTTTCAAGCTACACTAGTTTTGGCATGGCAACGGTAGACAGCAGGCAAGACACACTTGATTTTGAGTTTCTTCAAGGTACACTTGGTGAAAAGGATGCCTCCAGTTTAAAAGGGAGTGTTGACCCTATTAGCGGTCATAAATTTCTTCTAGCGATAGGCTCAACACTAAGGGTTGTGATTTTCCTTGACTCATACAACTTTTGTTGGCCTTTGCCCAAGTCACTTCAGATCCTTGATGGATCCTCCATAAGCGAATAAAATTACATATTTTTAAATGCCTTTATTAATTTCAAAGGTTATCTACCAAAATTCTTGTGGCACAACTTTATTTAAGAAAAAGCACTGAAATGACAAGACAGTCACAACAATAAGACATCTATCTTTGCAAATCATCATACCATCAACAACACAAATATCAACGTCAACTCATACACTTAGCTAATTCCACAGCCTCCAAATCGCACTCTACTATGGTTACTCAACAACTCATCTCACAACCTCAAGCTCAATAGAGTCTCTGCATCATACTTAGAAACAAACGCTGACTAGGATCAACAACCAAAACTACATGCTATCTTTGGCAAGGACATATCAACAACATTGTCATAACTCTAGTTGTAACAACAACCACATACAAACTCAATATAACTCTCAAAGTCAACAACATACAATAGAGGGATTTTACAAGAATACAATGCATAAATATGGGCTCTCAATATCAACTATATAGGACCTTGCCACTGATCTTGAAGGTATTGTCAACAACAATTAATGCCCATAACATTTGAAGCAAGAAAAATGTATAAAACAAAACCCTTAACCATTCTCATAAGCTTCATTTGGTTTCTGCAATAACACATTGTACCAACACCATATCTCAAGCTATGTGAAACATATAGGGAAAATATGTTGAGGCTCAGGATGAAGTGAACTTGACCTCCAAAGATTAATTTGGCCAACAATTAAATCACTTCGTATTGCAAGATATCAACAGGTTCACAATTACTTTCAAGGACACTTATCTCACAATCAACCTGTTAAACATACATTTCAATTATAATTTTGGCATGTGCTATTAAAATTTCCTTCCCAAAGCAACTTGAAAAGCCACAAAAATTTATGAGTTTATATAGTTATGGTTCACTATGAGATATTGTCAAATGGTTTGCAGGCAATGCGTTGTAGGTGTCTTACTTGGTTCTTATTCAAACACATATAATTTTGGCACAAATACTAAGATAATGCTTTAGAATAATGATATGGTGACTCTATTAAGTTCAACAAGCACACATAGTCTTAGAACACCACTTCTCATTAAAACGTAACTTCAGAAAATACCAACAATCTTCTAGGAACACATTGTCCCTTCATAGACTCAACAAATGCAAAAATGAAACATAATGGGCAGAAAAAATTGGTATATATATACAACCAAATGAGTCTTGAATGCAAAGTTTTCTTCAACATTAAATCTTAGTAGCCTCAGAAAGCTACAGTAAGGAACTCACCCCATTTATGTATTCAACAGAACCTCAAATGTATATTCTTAATTAGCAAGGTATAAAACATTCCCCTCCATCAATAAAATCATCCAACAGAAAGGTAAACACTCAGCCAATATCAGTGAATAGAATTCATCCTGTAATTAGAATAATAACCCAGCCTAAAGATGACCACAAACTCTGAGAAATCAACCTATTGTTCTGACAATTTCTAGTGACCTCCTTGTGACATTTTAGGTTTAGCATTGGAGTCACATTTATTATGATAATATGAGTGACTTGACCAAAGAATTCTCTACAATTGAGAATGGTTCCCTCCAAAATACAACCCCTCCTTTGTTGTTAGTATCGAGCAACAATTCATGCTATAAATATTGAACACCACTTGAAATGCAATTTTTTGTACTGTGTAAATTTACACTCAAGACCCTTCAATATTTCCTACCCATGCACAAAATAGTATTATAGACTTTCAAATGCTTCATCTTGGTATATTCAATACATTGCTGAAAGAAACATAATAACATGCAATATATGTTGCAAAGAAAATCCCTGTTCACATGTGCTTGTCTTGTTGATCACCGATGGGATGTTATAGTGAAGTAGAAATTGTATGCCTCTAAACAATCTATAATTTGCTTGTATTCTTCAAAGAGAGTTCATTGTCTGCCAAGTCCAATTTTTGAAGAACTAGAAATGATTTCCAAAAAAATCACTCAGCTGGAACAACCCCCAATATCAACAGAGATAGTATTACTGAGCTGATTTTCATAATGGTATAAGATCTCCAGGAACTGAAGTTAACTAATTTCCACAGGAATTTCACCAGTAAGCACCTTGTAATGCAAAGAAGCTCACAATTTGGTCAAGCCAATGGTAGCTGGATTGTTTCTTCTCAAGCTATTATTGTATAGCAGATCAGTGAAATGGATCAATCTGCTAATATTGATCAATGAAATTTACAGTTTTCTCACAATTGCCAGGATGGGTTTCTTAACTGGCATTTAAACTAGGCTGCAGATCTACATTCATAATTTTTTCATAATTCACAATTACCATAGGGTTTTGGCAATCTTCAGATTTTTAATTTTCAATTTTCGGCGTCTCCTAATCTACACAAACTCAGCAGGATGGGTTTCTTAACTGGCATTTAAACTAGGCCGCAGATCTACATTCACAATTTTTTCATAATAGGAACCTCTCTTTAGCCATTTCCATATTGAAATAGATAACACCATTCACCGTGACATATACAATAATCATTCTATTTATAGCAGACAGAAATAAAAAGGAGAAAAACAATGGATTTTAGAAGATGTTTGGATTGTATTGAAGATGACACAACATTGAATTAACAGTCAAGTTTTATAATAGAACTTTCAATAATCTTTATGGTCTCGAAAGCATGCTGACAGACTTACTTTTGGTGTGATACTGAATGAGATTTTCCTTGTAATCTTGCCCTTAATTTTCTTCAAACCAATGGATTGACAGAGACTTGAAAGAACCGTAGTCCATAACAACTTAAACAAGTAATTACTGTTCATGCGGTCCTTTTTCGAGTGCCCAACATACCATAGTCCATGTAACTTACATCAATTACTTCAGTCAAACGTAACCATATATTGTGCATTTTAAACTTCCAAACATACGGAGGGTGCTCATTTGACAAGAGAATTGAAATCTGAATACTGAGAAAGATTGTTGTGTTTCTCTGCTTGGGAAATCAAGAGTAACCACATAATTTTTAGTGGATTTTTGTTTTTCTCTGCTTGGGAAATCAAGAGTAATCACATAAGTTTTAGTGGATCCACCAAAGAAATTGTCACAGATCTTGAGTTGGGTTCCCATATTTGACAGAAGAAACAGAGGACCATAGGAGATCCAGACTTAGTATGATGATTTGGTGGTTTTCAGCATTTGGGTTTATACATTTGGCACAAAGATGAATTTGGTCCATAGGTTTTTCAGGAGCAGGAGATGACAGATCCAGACTTAGTATGATGATTTGGTGGTTTTCAGCATTTGGGTTTATACATTTGGCACAAAGATGAATTTGGTCCATAGGTTTTTCAGGAGCAGGAGATGGATCTGTCATTGAATAGTCTTTACAGTAAATTCTTGGACAACGGTCTCCTCTTACCAAACAAAATCTGTTTCAAGGTGACCCCCACTGTGGGCTGGCTTGGGCCTCGTGCAGTTCTGGCAACAGATCAAGCTGCTTCTGAGGTACTTTCTTTTAGAGTTCTCATTGGTTTTTAAGTGATATTGATTTCAATGTATTAGCTTCGGGAGAAGGCCCAAAGAAAGTGCATGCACAGTGTCACATTATATGCAAATACAGATTGGAAAATATGCATGCTGATAGAAGTGGACTATTTTTTGATGGTTTACCACGGAATTTTCTAATCATCAGCAGAAGTTCAAACCTCTGGGAAAATCCAGGCACTAATCACAGCCACTGATAGTGCCAATTTCTGATAGATAGAGACATCAATTCAATAAAATGTTTCCCTTAACATGGTTCCCGATTAAAAAAATGAAAAAACCTTATGGTTTATAAATTGGAGTGTAGTAACGTGTTCCTTTGACTTAAATGCACAATTACAAAAGGGGATTGGAGGTTGTAACATAAGTGAAATGTCTGGCATGTACATTATTGGTACTAAAGAATTTTCTTCACCTGAGCACAGAACTGAGAAAATAATAGCACATTTACACAATAGATGATTGAATTTCTTAAGCTCAATAGCCTTTTGTCATTTTAATTTATTTTTTTCTGTAGAGTGGTAGTACACTCTGCAGTCTCTATCATATCAACAGATGGACCTTCTAACTCTTTGCTCATTTAAAAAGAAAGTTGTAATGGTAGGAATCTGTGCCTTAAGGCTTAATCTCATCAGTCTACAATTGAAAGAGTGGATACTAACTATTTTTTACATTCTTATATCATTTGCAGCAGCTTGTTGAGAAATTCAACCTTGATGGGCAGTCTCAGCTGCAGGTACATCTCAAATCCTATGGCATAGCAATGTTTGGCCGAAATTTGAGTCAACTATTGATTTAAGAAACTTCTGATCCTCCACTGTTTACAGGTGAATGTTGTTAAGTCTACAGCTGGATCTCCAACAACGATTCATTTGCAGGTTACGAATAGCAATCCGTCCTTAATTCTTCATTGGGGTGCTGTTAGTTCTGACAAGAAGTAAGTCTTTTGCCTTTACTGGAAGCTTTCTTTGTTTACCTTTTTGGGCACATCTCTTTTTGCCATTACTTTGAATCTCTTTAAATTAGCGAGATTTTGATCAATCATCGTCATTTCATAGGAATTGGATTCTTCCATCGCATAGGCCCAATGGAACACAAGATTATAAAAAAAGAGCTTTGCGGACTCCTTTTACAAAGGCCAGCTTTCTTCTCTTTCTAACTTCTAGATGCCAAACACGATTAGTAAATGGATTTTGGTCAAGGGCCTTAATTTTGCTCTGTAAAATAGATCGCCATTGCTCTCCACGGCATGGATTCTTTTGCAGACGGGGTAAAATTTGGAGAAGAGCTCGCGTTTGCAAGCATCAATGAACGAGAAAGTGCCTTTTCGAGGCGAATGTCACAGAATTGGTTAAAGTTTTTATAGCTTGAACCCGTTATAGGATTGGATGGAGGGTTTCCAGAATTTTTCTTTGTAGCATGATATTAACCTAGGTTTTCTCACACGATAAAGATAGGTCAACTGTTCGAATCATTATAGTTCAGATCATAAGTACCTTTGGCCGGATACGATGTAGTAGCATTGACAGCGAGACTCATGTCCGTGAGGAGAGATTTTTTACATCCAGAGGGTCAGAACATGGCAGTCTCGTGGGCGGTCCGTCGGGTTGCAGAGGGTGGGTTAGAACAGAGGGCGAGCACGGGAGCGGAGGTATTTTTGAAAATCAAAAATTGGTTAATTGGCGCGGCGCGAGGGAATGGGTCCGGTGAACGGCCGTGATCCGCGACGCCGGAAACTGATCAGAAAAATGCCCATGAATGCATGTATGGGCACATGACTATTTTGACATACATGCTACAGCCAGTCTCCATACGGGCATTTAATGCCCTATGGCAGACTGGTTAGCT